>VDFB02047397.1:106243610-106297630 GCA_007258455.2 Sequoia sempervirens | reverse complement strand
AAGCTAGCATCTGGGTTTTGTTCAAAATATGATTAGAAATGGACCCAGTTGATTAGATTTGCAAAACCTTGACGTTTGATCGAAAAAGCAGCCAACCCTAGCTTTTGAACTTTCTTGAAAAAAAACTGCGATATGGGTTTTCTTCAGAAGACTGATTGGAAAAGACCCAGATGGTTGAAATTTGAATGCACTGAAGTTTTCACTAACATGCAAAATAAAAGCACTTGCTGCAACTTGAAGTTCTTGAAAAATTCTTCAGAAGATTGAGGCAAAAAGACCCAGATGACTGAAAAAAGAAAAGCCTTGGCCTTCTGCTTGAAAAACTTGATCTTCTGGAACAAAAAGCTTGAAAAAGCAAGGGTTTATGCTTGCTGATCTGAAAAATCTGATGTAAAACCAACAAAGATGGATTCTTGAATCACAAAAATTCTTCAAACTTGCTGCTCCAACTTTCTCCTCTGGATGCTACCTGCAAAAAAAATGAAAAATACATGAAAGAATGATGTTAAATGGACTTTAGTGCTTTGGATTAGGTTTTACTTTCTTTGCTTTTATTTCCAAAACCCTAAAACTCAGTCTCCTTGAACTTGGACGCCATTCTCCACTTGCAAATTTTGAAAACTTTGAAAAACCTCAAAAAAATTCTCTAAGGCATGAGAATTTGGGCACCCTTCTCTACCAGGGGCGCCCACTTTATCCAATGTTAGCCAAAATTTTGATATTTTCAACTTTTCCTCATTTTGACATGCTACTTCGCCTCCGATTTCCCGTTGACAGATTGATCCGACAGGCGAGCTGAAGGTTTCACGGCGAAGCCTGACTAATTCTAAGAAAGATGTTCTGGAGGCATCTCTGGCGAAAGACTTCATCTTGACCTCCGAATTCGTGGGAGCCTTTTCCTTTCAAGGGCACCCATTTCACCCAGAGATAACCATTTTCATAGCTTTCAAATTTCTTCATAAACTCCCTTCTACAAACGATCTCGTCGAATCTGGAGCTCCAGACGTCGGATTGACTGGATATTATACTCATCGCGAAGCTGACGAAGAATGAAGAGGGGTCTTCTAGGATGAACTTCATCAAATAATGATTTTAAGGCCCCCAAAAGTTTGGGCGCCCTTCTTGGCTGGGGGCGCCCACTTTTACCAGAGTTAGTTTTATTTTTTATTTTCTGTGTTTGCTTTTGAACTTTGGTTCTCAGCCTTCGTCGGACCCTATATTCAGCTCCTCACATCTGGTGACTACGAACTCCGGTTGACGTGCTGAGTGCCTCGCTGGAAAGCTGGATCAACCGAGAAGAGATTTCGTTAGAGCCTTATCTGCAAATTCATTCGTTTTACCTCCTGAAAGCTTGGGCACCTTTCTTTAACAGGGGCGCCTATTTTCTCAACACTTAGTCAAATTTTCAACATTTTCAACTTTCCTCGTTCTGACTCCAGTGCGGATCTCCCCTGTTCAGCTTTGAATTCCGGGTGACTGAATCGCCTGATGACTGCGCCGCTGGATCCACTACGAAGCTGACAGAAAAGTGAGGAAGTTTGACTGGAGGCTTGAAACCCTAATTTATCATATGATGCCCTAAAAAGGTAGGCGCCTTTCTTCAACAGGGGCGCCCAAACTTGCCAGTGTTAGAAAATTTTCATGAATTTTCAATTTTCTTTCTCGTTCTTTGTGCACGTTCATCATTTCACCTTCTGTAGCCATGCCGAAACTGACGCCTTCGGCGTACCGGACCTCCATTGATGACCTCGAGCTCTATTACATATGCTTCTAAAAGGTATTAGACCCAAAGAGGGGCAAAATCGATTATTTTTAGATTCCCATCAGCATCTACCGAGCACATGCATTTTGAGCCAATCGTAAATCAGTTTGACCCCGTCGACTTCCAACTTTCTATTTTTAGAAAATTTTGCAAGTATCCGCTTTAAGAAACCAAAACCTTAAAACGCATTTAATTTTAGAAAATATCTAAAAATAGCAGTTTTCCTAAAATTTAGGGATGAAAAATTGAGATCTGGGTTTTGTAGATTAAGCTGCTCTTAGCAGACCCAGATCGTCAGATTTTGAAAATTTTGCATTTTAACCCCTCATGCAAGACATGCACACCCAAATTTTGACCCTTTTGACTGATTTGACAAGACTTTTACTTATTTCTTCAAAATGTCTGAGTGTAACAAAAATTTTAATTTTGGGGTACATTATTGGCTCTGTTTGGGGACCATGGCGGATACTTACGGCATAGGAGAACCATAGAATCTCTGGAGTTTGAGCTTAGACCAGTGCTTTGTCCATTGGGTATCGGAGTCAGCATCATTTCCTAATCACCTATTTCGCAAGACATTCCTTAATCACCTAAAACTGGACTTCCTAAAAATTACCTAATAGTTGGACTTCCCTATTAATCACCTAAAACAAGACTCTTAATCACCTAAAACACGATAGGACTGTTACGGAAAGGGGAAATACAACATAACGAAAACATCACGGAAAGGGGAAACACATTACGAAAAACAATGAAAAATAATTACAAAGATTGTTTTGAGAACTTACTCCACCCCCGAAGGGACGAAGTGCTTGAGGTACTGCCCGCTATGTGGTAAAGGGAGGAGACTTCCATCCAAGCGCAAGAGAATATAGGTGTTCTCTCCGGCAGGCTCGTGAATCTTGAAAGGTCCAAGCCACAAGGAATCAAATTTGCCATGCATTCCCTTGGGCTCATGTCTCTTATCCCATAAGAGGACTTGATCTCCCACCTCGAAATCTCGTTGGCGAGCTTTCTTGTCAAAAATCTTCTTAACCCGCTCCTGGTGCTAAGTGATTCTGTCTACTACCTCTTCCCTTTCTTCTTGAAGCTTAGTCAGGTACAGGATACGTTTCTGAATAGGGTCTGTGAATTCTCCATCTTCCACTGTGGTCGCCAGCTGCAAGGCGGACAACTCCAATGTGATAGGTATCATTGCTTCTGTACCATATAGGAGTATAAAGGGTGAGGTACCAATGGCTCTCTTCGGAGTAATTCTGTCAGCCCAGAGAGCATCATAAAGTCTCTTGTGCCAAGTTCGCTGACTGGAATCAACCAACTTGCGAATTATTGTGACAATGTTCTTATTTGATGATTCAGCTTGTCCATTACCCTGGGGGTAATAATCTGATGAATGAGATAGTGTAATGCTGTGATCAAAACAGAACTCCATTAGCTCCTCTGATGAGAAACATGTTGCATTATCTGTCACAATTTTGTGAGGCACCCCGAAGCGTGTGATAATGTTTTCCTTTAAGAACTCACACACGACCTCGGACGTAGCTCGCTTGGTGGGAATGGCCTCAACCCATTTTGTGAAATAATTAGTGGCTGTAAGGACATAAATATGCCCCTTGCTGGAACGTGGGTTGATAGGACCAATAAAATCTAAACCCCATTGCTGAAATGGAGCATCTATAACAACTGGCCTGAGAGGAGCGGCTGCTAACTTCGCTTTGCCAACAAACTGCTGACACAACTGACATTTATGTACCCACTCATATGCATCGCAGAACATAGTTGGCCAAAAGAACTGAGCCCGCAAGATTTTAAAGGCCGTCACCTTTGAAGAAAAGTGACCACCGCATGCTTGATTGTGGAAAGCTTCCAGCAAGCACCATTGTTGATCTTTGGTAACACACAGCAAGAATGTTCTGTCAAGACCCCACTTGTACAAAACATTGCTGATGATTACATAATTCTGCGCTTTCAGCTTAAGCGTTCTTCTTTGTTGCTTATTCAGGTGATTTGGACAATCACCGTATGTTAGGTAATACCATATCTCAGTGAACCATTCTCCCGAAGACTCGATCAACAAGACCATTGGAAGATCTTCTTTAACTTCAGGTTCAATCTCAGGTATACCTTTGGCTTGAAGTTTCTTATCACCATCCTCTGCTATCAACTGACATAGATCTCTCCCACGAACGAGTTTGGTCGGCTTGATCTCCAAATCATACTCTTGAACCTTCGCGACCCAGTTTCCTCTTTTGGAGCCCATCTCCTGTTGAGTTAACATGCTTTTCACTGTTGGATCTGTGACATACACAATGGTGTGAGAATTTAGGATATAAAATCTGAAATTCTTTACAGCTCGAACCACCGCATAGGCATTCTTTTCAATATGAGAGTATCTTGATTTGCTATCCTTGAAACTGCAGCTCATGAAAGCTATTGGAGATTCAGTTTCTTCATTTAACTTTTGTGTCAGAATGGCAGACAGAGTATGCTCTGATGCATAGCAATAAAGGATAAATTCCTTTTCAAAATCAGGACGGACTAGCACTAGGGCTCGACTGATGGCTTCTTTTATTGCTGCGAACGCCTTGTTGCCTTCTTCCGTCCACTTGAAAACTGTCTTCTTCTTCATCATAGCAGATATATCTTTAGTCAACTCAGAAAAATCTAGTACAAATCTTCGTATGAAATTTACCTTGCCAAAGAAAGAGTGTACCCCTGTTCTGCTTGTTGGAAGAGACAAACTTCTAATACCTTCGACCCGGCTTGGGTCAATTCGAGTTCCCTCCTTGGAGATGATGTGGCCAAGCAACTTGCCTTCCGTCACCGCGAAGATAGACTTTTTCGGATTTAATGATATTTTATGATATCTGCATCTCTCGAAGACCTTCCCTAGATGTGAAAAGTGATCTTCTTGTATCTTCGAGAAAACAGTGAGGTCGTCTAGATAGACAACTATCACTTTATTCTTCAAGTCACCAAATGCCAAATCCATGGCTCTCTGAAATGTAGCACCGGCGTTGATGAGGCCGAAGGGCATTCTTTCATAGGAAAATGTACCCCACAGGGTTGTGAATGCTGTCTTGAATTGATCTTCTTCAGCTACTGCTATTTGATTATATCCAGAAAAACCATCCAATAAAGACTGCATCTCTGAACCGGTAACCGTCTGTAAGGTGTGTTCCATGATCGGCAAAGGATAATTATCCTTGAGCGATGATTGATTTAAATTCCTGAAATCAACACAAATTCTGATTTCTTCGTTCTTCTTGCGCACAGGAACTATATTCGACACCCAGGTGGAATGATGGATTGGAAAGATGATCTTTGCATTCACCATCTTTTGGATCTCCGCGTAGATGGTGTCTTGAATCCGCGGATTGTAGTGTCTTTGCTTTTGCCTGAAGGGCTTTGCTTCAGGTTGAAGAGGAATTGTGTGAGACAATTCTCTTGGTGTAAAAACTTTCAAATCTTCATATGACCAGGCGAAGACATCTCGATATTGCTGGAACAAAGAAATGAACTTCTCGCTTTCCTCTGCAGTGCAACGTGTACCCAAATTAACAAGCCTAGGCTTGTCAACTGTACCAATATTGACTTATTGATATTCAGCAGAGGTTCTGTCGCTTGAGTTTCTCTGATCTTGAATGTATCTGTCGTGCCTATCAAAAATATTCTCCAAGGAAACCAAACCCTTGGGAATTTTATTTCCTTTCAACTGGATTATTCTGGACTCTGGTTCTTCTGAAGTTTCTTCGTCCTCAGCGAGCTTTGGCGCACTAGAGACTTTTGTTACTGCTTCTCTGTGAGTAGACGAACTGCCCTCAAAGAACAATTCTTTGAAATTATCTCCCATAACAAGGAACTCCTTAATGTGTTCATCGTCGTTAAAAACTTGCCAATTATCACAGTTATCAAGTACAGCTGGACTGTATATTAACTCAATGGCAAACGCATTCTGACGAAAGTCAGAATGTGGCATGAAGAGTGAAGCTAATACCGCAAGGGCATCTGCTCTACTATTTTCTAGATGTGGAATATACTTGATATCAAATGCTTCGAACCAAGCTATCGCATTCCATACCCTATTTCTATAATGTCGAAGACTATCTGCTTTCACTCTGAATTGATCTCTGACTTGTTTCACAACAAGCTCTGCATCACCTTCGACTCTAAGATGTTTGATACCCATATCTTTTGCATTTCTGAGACCTAGTAAAAGCGCCTCATATTCCGCCGTGTCGTTTGTACATTCAAATTGCAAGCGGTATGCAAAAGGATACAACTGTCCTTCGGGAGAACTTATCACAACTCCCGCTCCTGAACCAGCAGTGGAACAACTCCCATCGAACTGCAAAGTCCACAGCTTAGGATCATCTGCTGATTTCTCTATGATGCACGCGATCTCTTGACTTTCTTTAGGAATCTCCGACAACATGGCGTAAGTACCAAGACTCGTTTCTTGATATAGAACTTGAGCTTGAGGATCTTGAGACTTCACGACCGCAAATCGAGATTTGGGTTCTGGTTCCAGCTTGAAAGTTCCTTTCTTTAATGGAATATTTGTAGAAGACCAATCCATCTGAATCTCTCCACCGAGGTCCTTGCAAAAGCTTCTGCTTAATAGCATCCCGTAACTTGTTGGAATGTCAGCTACTAGGATGGTCATCATGATTTTCTTTTCAGGACAAGCTGCCAACCTCACTTGAGCATCTTTCAATTGACCGACCAACGGCACTGACTTGGACTCCAGTGAGTAACATTTGTCCTTTGTCTTAGTGCACGAAAGTCCTAGAGCGTTCATCACTTGTAAAGGAATGACGTTGTCTGAAGCTCCGGAATCGATGATACAATTGCTCAATTTATAACCCCCTATATATAGAGAAATATAGAAGGGCTTAGGCTTGTCTTCCGCCGGAACGGATGATTCGAGCAAAGTGGGCTGCTTGGCAAGTCCTTTCTTCACAAATTTCAGAAGTCAGTCCACTTGCTCTGGATGATCTTGGAGATACTCTAACTGATAAATTCAATTCATCACGACTACACTGGCACTATTTAGACGACGGCAACGATATTTGTTCCTGACATCAATATGAATGAGCGATTCCCAGGATTAACTGCAAGAGAGTACTGACGAATATCTTCTTCTTGTTCTTCAAAATCGGGTTCACTTTCAAAGTAGCCCGTTGCGGAGTCGCCATCGAAGTTGTCCAATTGAGGTAAGACAACATTTGAACTTGGGGTTGGAACGAAACTTGGTGCAGGTGCAGCTTCGGCGTATCCCATGATCTCGTTCATTCTGACATTTTCACGGCAAGATGCGCCGGTATGTTCAGTAGAATCATGAAAAGAGCAAAACACAGCATTTTGTGTATTGTCGGCCGCTTGCCTTGGTGGAGGTGGCCCTCGTGGCATGTAATTGTTGTAAGGCTGAAAGTTATTTCTCCTCGGCTGATACGGCTGCTGAGGCTGATAAGGTTGCTGTGGTGCGGGCAAAGCAGGTGGTGGTGCAACTTGAGCAAGAGGCATCGGCTGGAGTGGCAATTGCCTCTTGAGAATAGTTACTTCATTTGCAACCCTTTGAAGTAATGGATCAGTAGAACTTTGAACCAACGGCCTAATAGCATCTCCTCTGATCTTTCCTGAAGTGATCATGTTGTCTTCAATTTCTATGGCACCTTGTTGTGCTTCTCCCAGTTCTGTCTCGTGAGCCGACCTTAAGATAAAGGCTATCTCTGATGGAAGTGCGTTGACAAACTGCTTAACAGGATCTCAGGCGATGGGTTGAGTGTATATGAAAGACAAGTAACCAGGCGGTTAAACCTTGCTACGAACTCTCTCATTGGTTCATTGTCCTCCTTCTTTGAATTGGAAAGTTGAGCAAACAACTGGTGGCTATCTTCAGCTAGCTTGAACCTCGCAAGAAACTTTTCAGTCATAGTATTCCAGTTGGTTATGCAACCAAGCTCCAAGTGATTGAACCATTCGGCAGCAGCTCCCGCGAGTGTCTCAACAAAGAGACGTACAGCAATATCTTCATGAGCTACATGCAAAACAGTGCAAGCCGTTGAAAAGGCTGAAAGATGATCGTCAGGATGTTGACTTCCATCACCTTGGAACCGTGGAAAGTGCTTTCTTGACCCCTTAGGCAATTCATGATTTGCTCCTAGGGCCAAAGGTCCAATATGATCACCCCAAGGCAGTGGGGGACCTCTTCTCTGATTGCGATTGTTGTTGTCATCGTTGTGGTTGTTATCACCCATTGCTTCGGATTCTTCTTCTTCGAACACAGGTACGGCGTTGGATTCAGGAACTGTGTTGGATGACTCTCCAACTTCTGTAGGATGTGTATGTGGAAGGAAAGGATCAACTTCTTGGAAGAGCAGATTTGTTCTCGTTCTCCTCCTTGTATAGACTATGTACACTAGGATCGTCTAGTCCCACACGGGTGGTGGCAAGACACGTCTTTCGGCTGCAATATTGGCTTCCTCTTCCTCTTTGTCTAGAATAACAGCAGCGTTTCTCCACTGAGTAGGGGTCTCCTTCGCAAAGATAAAACTCCTCAGGCTGCTGATGATGTCTACTTGCTCTCCTTCAATTATCTGGAAACTTGGCTGGATAACTGGAGGTGTAAGATTTGGTTGTTGAACTGGAGCAGTAGGACGCCAGATAGTCATACCCGTGACATAAAGCCTAAGCTTTCTTTGTTGTTTAAAGACTCGTGCCCCACGGTGGGCGCCAGAAAACTGTTGGCATTTAAATTCGCACCTCTGGAATGCGGATTTGAAAACGGACAGCTATGCACAGATAAACTACTCTTCAAATTAGGAGGAGAAGCTCCCTCTTGCTGATGGTGTTTGAAAGAAAGTAAACTAAAACTAAGTTGCCTATCTTTTTGATCAGCTTAGAGCACAAGGTTTTTTAAACACAAACGCTGCAGCTGAGATTTTCTGATAAAAGAAGTTCAACTACGACTAACTTAAACTAAAGACGTTCCTAACCTCTCAAGTAATAGCAGAGCAAGAGAAGTTAGAAATTAACAAGGTAGATTTTCTGACAAAAATACTTCAATAATCTCTCTTTCAACGAACACCTACACACTTCACTGCAAGCTGAAATAAAGATCATAAAAGTAGAACATAGATAATGGAAATCTGAGATTTTGGACCAAGGCAAAAGAGGCTCATGATTTTATTACTCAAATCTCTGAAACAAAGCTCACTTCTAAAATGCCTTGAACAAGAAATTGTAGCTAAACAAAGCTTGCAAACTTATTCTTAACACAATAGAAAAACAGCAATCATTAATTCTCACCCTTTTGTTATTAAAGAGGCCTTCAAATTAACTTGCTTATCACAAATAAAATCAACAATACTTGAGCAACAAATAGAAGGCACAATAGGCTCGCTTTTGCTTCCTACTAGCACGGTTAAAGAAACTAAATGAGCAGTTACTCTATTTATAGAGAAGCGTAGGAGTAGGGAAACCCCGAAAATCTCCTCTTGTTTCTTACAAATTGAAGCTTGTCAACAAGCAAGCTTTATTACTAAATCAGAAAGATGTTCCTGCAGCAGAAAAGCGAAACGCCAACCATTACATCTTTATCTTTCTTATCCTCAAAGAATGGATACATCATTCCAAGAATAGAAAGAAAGCGGAAAGAAAGCTTCTAGAAGAAAGTTGCTTTAAAGCTCGACCACATCCGGGCTAGGAAGGAGATTGTAGTCCCGCTCGCATCTATGCCATCAACAACAAAGCACCGCTTTTCAAGAATATCTTCAGCATCTGCAATAGATCTCAGGAAATCTTCAACCTCATTGGCCGCTTTATCGAACTTTGTTGACATCACTGAAATATGGCCTATCCTTCCGCCAATTGGACTGCAACTGTGAACAACACTCTAGAACTGATTTTGCACTTCCTCAAGCCCGACGTTCTTAGGCAATGTTTTGTGTTTTTCTTTCATCCATCTCTGTGCAATCTTCTTGCTATATTTATCTTTATGCATATTCCATATCCTTTCGCATTCACCCTTTGAGAGAGTTACGCTTTCAGGCCACGGGGGAATGGAAAAACACTTTTCGATCATATCAGGCTTTAGACTCCAAATCAATCTACCGTCTGCTGACTTGATCTCCCTTGTAGCCGGGTTGTAATGCTTAATGCAAGCAATTACTTAACCTGGGCAAATTAACCGATATAGGAATTGGATTGATTTCGAGGAGTCTCGTAATGTCCTAAAGTTCTTGATTGAAGCGTTGCCTCGCTCTCCAAGGCATGTAACCGAATACCACCGCCTGAGGCGATGCAAGTCCGTCTCACCGCTTTGATATAATTGTGCAAGAGAACTGATTCGGACTTGAAAACATTAGGAGTGTACTCCATTTCAGAAAACTCGAAGAACGACTGTAAACTCGCCTTGGTTCAAACAAGTCTTGAACAATTTCTATTTTTAGAATGCTGATTTTTGTGCCCCAACGGACAAATTTTTTGAGAAATTTTTCTGAGATATGGGTTTTGTTCAGAATATCGATGCAAGACAACCCAGATCGTCCGTTTTTGAAAATTTCGAATTTTGCCTGAAAAAAGCAGCAAAACCTAATTTCTTCAATTTTTCCCGAAAAAAGCTGGCATCTGGGTTTTGTTTAGAATATGATTAGAAATGGACCCAATTGATTAGATTTGCAAAACCCTGACGTTTGATCGAAAAAGCAGCCAACCCTAGGTTTTGAACTTTCTTGAAAAAAAACTGCGATATGGGTTTTCTTCAGAAGACTGATTGGAAAAGACCCAGATGGTTGAAATTTGAATGCACTGAAGTTTTCACTAACATGCAAAATAAAAGCACTTGCTGCAACTTGAAGTTCTTGAAAAATTCTTCAGAAGATTGAGGCAAAAAGACCTAGATGACTGAAAAAAGGAAAGCCTTGGCCTTCTGCTTGAAAAATTTGATCTTCTGGAACAAAAAGCTTGAAAAAGCAAGGGTTTATGCTTGCTGATCTGAAAAATCTGATGTAAAACCAGCAAAGATGGATTCTTGAATCACAAAAATTCTTCAAACTTGCTGCTCCAACTTTCTCCTCTGGATGCTACCTGCAAAAATAATGAAAAATACATGAAAGAATGATGTTAAATGGACTTTAGGGCTTTGGATTAGGTTTTGCTTTCTTTGCTTTTATTTCCAAAACCCTAAAACTCAGTCTCCTTGAACTTGGACGCCATTCTCCACTTGCAAATTTTGAAAACTTTGAAAAACCTCAAAAAAATTCTCTAAGGCATGAGAATTTGGGCGCCCTTCTCTACCAGGGGCACCCACTTTATCCAATGTTAGCCAAAATTTTGATATTTTCAACTTTTCCTCATTTTGACATGCTACTTCGCCTCCGATTTCCCGTTGACAGATTGATCCGACAGGCAAGCTGAAGGTTTCACGGCAAAGCCTGACTAATTCTAAGAAAGATGTTTTGGAGGCATCTCTGGCGAAAGACTTCATCTTGACCTCCGAATTCGTGGGAGCCTTTTCCTTTCAAGGGCGCCCATTTCACCCAGAGATAACCATTTTCATAGCTTTCAAATTTCTTCATAAACTCCCTTCTACAGACGATCTCGTCGAATCTGGAGCTCCAAACGTCGGATTGACTGGATATTATACTCATCACGAAGCTGACGAAGAATGAAGAGGGGTCTTCTGGGATGAACTTCATCAAATAATGATTTTAAGGCCCCCAAAAGTTTGGGCGCCCTTCTTGGCTGGGGGCGCCCACTTTCACCAGAGTTAGTTTTATTTTTGATTTTCTGTGTTTGCTTCTGAACTTTGGTTCTCAGCCTTCGTCGGACCCTATATTCAGCTCCTCACATCTGGTGACTACGAACTCCGGTTGACGTGCTAAGTGCCTCGCTGGAAAGCTGGATCAACCGAGAAGAGATTTCATTAGAGCCTTATCTGCAAATTCATTCGTTTTACCTCCTGAAAGCTTGGGCGCCTTTCTTTAACAGGGGCGCCTATTTTCTCAACACTTAGTCAAATTTTCAACATTTTCAACTTTCCTCGTTCTGACTCCAGTGCGGATCTCCCCTGTTCAGCTTTGAATTCCGGGTGACTGAATCGCCTGATGACTGCGCCGCTGAATCCACTGCGAAGCTAACAGAAAGGTGAGGAAGTTTGACTGGAGGCTTGAAACCCTAATTTATCATATGATGCCCTAAAAAGGTGGGCGCCTTTCTTCAATAGGGGCGCCCAAACTTGCTAGTGTTAGAAAATTTTCATGAATTTTCAATTTTCTTTCTCGTTCTTTGTGCACGTTCATCATTTCATCTTCTTTGGAGTTTAAGTGTTGAAGCTGGCCGCCTAGGTGAATGACCTCCATTGATGACCTTAGAGCTCCAGATATGCTTCTGAAAAGCAGAATAGACCCAGCAGGACAAAACTGATTATTTTAAGATTCTGACTGCACCAGCCTGATATAGACGCATTTTGAGCCAATTAAAATCAGTTTGGACCCTGTCGGACCAACTTGCTATTTTTAGAAATTTTCTATTTTTAGAAAATTTTGCCAGTATCCGTTTCGAAAGAAACCCAAAAAAACCCAGAAAACGTAACTAATTTTAGAAAATTTCTAAAAATAGTAGTTTTCCTAAAATTTAGGGATGGAAAAACTGAGATCTGGGTTTTGTAGATTAAGGTGCTCTTAGCAGACCTAGATCGTCAGAAATTGAAAATTTTGCGTTTTAACCCCTCATGCAAGACATGCACACCCAAGTTTTGACCTTTTTGACTGATTTGACAAGACTTTTACTCATTTCTTCAAAATGTCTAAGTGTAACAAAAATTTTAATTTTGGGGTACAACAAGGTCACAACATCTAGTGACTGCACGTTGGGAATGTTTCTGAGCATTCCAAAGATAGTACCCACTTCAAAACCCGAAATCTTAGATTAATTCTAACTAACTCACCCCTTTAGCTAAGAAGAGCATTCAAAAAGAAAGAGGAATCCTAAACTGTATCAAGACCTTTCATCCTTTAGTTACGAGTGTGTGCGGATGCGTTTATTCCCGTCTCATAAGAACAATATGACTTCTTCGATTTCATCATTGCTATTTGTATAGTTTGTCTTAACTTCAAAAGCATCCTTGGATAGAGCCTTGCTGTCGGCGAGCGTCCGTAGCCCCGATGAGGTTATCTCTATAAGCTCACGGAGATTGCTCTACTTCCAGCGATTTATTATTTTATTTTTTTGATTCTTTGTATCCCTGTAGAGATGTCCACACATGCAAAGCCAAGTGTTTTGATCTTTCATTTTTTTCTTTTCATTTATTTTGATATTCTCTTCTTTTCACATGTTTCCACACATAGGCTTGTAAGCAATGAAGCTCACATGGGTTTGAGCATTATGGTGGCACTGAAGCAAGACTTTTCTTTATTTTATTTTATTTAGCCATGACTTCACCTAGGAAACCATAATGACTTAGAGAATTGATTAAGTTTGAATGATGTAATAACTATAAGAGTCAATGTCAAAATACAATAGATGATTCCCTTTCTAGTCAAGTACTAACCTTAACTCTAGGATACTTTAAAAACAATTAATCTAGGATTCTAAGATTGTCCATAAATATTTATCCAAGGAATATTTTTCAACATAACCTAGCAGGGTCAATCTAGAGTGTGCGCGTAAGCAACACCACCTTCTTAACAAATGAGAAACCCTCCTTTATTCAAAACAATATCTAGGTAATCCAAACCTAAGACAAAATAGAAGCAAACTAAACCAAATCGAAAGCGAAAGCAAACTAAACTAAGAAAGGAAAACAACTAAACTAACAAAACAAAGCAACTAAACTAACAAAACAAAGCAACTAAACTAAACAAACCAGGATTGAAAAGCAACTACTCTAACTATATACAGCTAAGTCCCATCAAGGAACTCAGGGCTAGAAATAATGTTTCAAAAATTGCCCGTTAACGGGCAGTGGGATGTCTTCTCCTGTCAAGGTTTTTAACTTGAATGCGTTCTCTCCCAATATCTTAGAAATCTGATATGGTCCTTTCCACAGGTTGTCAAATTTATCATGGTCTCTTCTCCTCTTGTGAGCTTTATCCCAATAAAGGACTAGAACGGAGAATCCTAAAGGAGTTTGTTGTTGCACGTCTGTCAAACCATCGTTTGACAACCCCTTGATGCTTTGCAAAATTTTCAAGAGCTTGATCTCTCTGTTCTTCCAATAATAGGAGCTGTGAAAGGCGAATCTGAACTCTGTCTTTTGGGTCTAAGTAATCCTGCATGAACTTCAATGTTGGAATTCTTAACTGAATGGGAAAAACAAGATCTTGCCCATAAACTAAGTGATATGGGGAGGTTCCCAATGGCTTCTTGGCTCTTGTTCTGTCTGCCTAGAGAGCATATCTGAGCTGAGAATGCCAACCTCTCAGATTCTTCTCTAATAACTTCTTGATCACATTCAGCAAATTCTTGTTTGTCGACTCTGCCAACCCATTACCTTGGGGGTAATAGTTTGAGGAAAATTTCAAAATGATCCTGTAATCGAATGCCTAGTTGGAAAACCTCAAGGAAGTGAAAGCATAACCATTATCACATACCAAAGTGTTAGGACAACCGAATCTAGTGATAATGTAATGTTTCAAAAATTTGATTACTGCATCTGTCGTACAATTCTTCAATGCTTGGGCTTCAGACCATCTGGTACAGTAAACAGTTGTAGTCAAAATATATCTATGCTCTGCTGAAGATGGTGGATTTATCATGCTGATAAAATCAAGTCCTCACATTGCGAATGGCTTCACTTCCATGATTGGTTGTAGTGGCATAGCAGGTTTCTTTTCACGAGTTGCAGTAATTTGGCAAGTGTGGTAGGTTTTGACATGCTCATATGCATCTTTGAAAATAGTGGGCCAATAGTACCTTGCTCTTAAAATTTGATAGGCCGTAGCCTGACTTCCCCCATGGCCTGTATTGAACTTAGAGTGGAAATGTTCCATGACTCTCTTAGCTTCATCATTTCCTACGCATCTCAGGTAGATTTCTTCGTGGTTCTTTCTGTAGAGTACTGATCCTTGTAGCATGTAACGTTGGCACTTACGCTTGAAAGCTCGCTTTTGTGCTGGGTTCATCTATGCAGGATACTTTTAATTTATCAAATATGCGGTAATGTCATAATACCACTCCTCTGGGGAGGTGTCAGTTAATACATATGTTTGTTGCACTAGGCCGGGCCCTTCAATGGCCATAGTTTGGGTTAAAGCTTGTCCACGAATTAGCTTCATTGGCTGTAGCTCAATATCAAACTCTTGGATAGTGGCGACCCACTTTCCTCTTCTATCTCCTAACTCACTCTGCATGAGGAGTGTTTTAACAACCGCATTAGGAACGATGGCAAAAACTTTACTGGGGTACCTCAATTTTTTGATGGCCTTCACCAATGCATAGGCCTGCTTTTCAATATTGTGGTACCTCAATTCTGCATCCTTAAGAGTTGAGTTCATAAAAGCTATGGGATGTTCATCTTTCTCTTCTGTTCTCTGAGTAAGCATTGCGTCACATGAATGCTCTGATGCAAAGGAATATAAGTGGAAAGGCTTTGTATAATCTGGACTGACCAGAACACGAGCGTCAACTATGGCCTGCTTAATTTCTTCAAAGGATTTCTTTGTTGACGATGTCCATTCCATCTTGGCGTCTTTCTTTAGCATCTCATTCAAGGGTTTTACTATCTCAGCGAAGCCAGTGATCAATTTTTTGACAAAATTGATCTTTCCAAAGAAAGATCTCAATTCCTTTTGGTTAGTAGGGAAATGGATCCTTGAAATTGCCTCTATGCGTTCAGGATCAATTAATATCCCCTTTTTAGTGATCAGGTGATCCAATAATTTCCCCTCGGTGACCCTGAATATGCATTTCTTTGGATTTAAGGAAATCCCATACCTCTGACATCTTTGAAAAACTTTCCTCAAATCTTCTACATGGTCTTCTCTCTTCTTCAAAAACACTATCACATCATCCATATAGATGATTATGCATTTCCCAACTAAGTCTCTGAAGGCGATGTCCATGGCCCTTTGAAATGTGTCTCCTGCATTAATTAACTTGAAGGGCATTCTTTTGTAGGCAAAGGTTCCCCATTTGGTCGTGAACGTTGTTTTTAATCTGTCTTCATATTCCACAAGGACCTGGTTGTATCCAAAATATCCGTCTAGAAAGGAGATCATTTGTGACCATTGACAATTTGTAAGACTTCATCGAGTGATGGAAAAGGGTAATTGTCCTTTTCAAAGGCTCTGTTTAAGTTACGAAAATCAACACATAGCCTTATTTCTCCATTTTTCTTTCAGATTGGGACGAGGTTCGCAACCCACGTTGAGTGGCGCATTGGAAATAAGATTCTTGTTGATAACAATTTCTTGACTTCCTAATATATGAGAGGTTCCAATATTGGGTTGATTGGCCTTTGACGCTATCTGAACGGCTTGCTTCCCGACTTGAAAGGAATTGTATGCATGATGATGGAAGTATCATAAGTTTTTAAATCTTCATAAATCCAAGCTATGACATTAGCAAACTCCCTCATGGTCTGAACCTCTGTATTCATAATCAGCGATTACTCTCCGAGCAGACGAGTAATCTCCATTTTTTTGGCTGGGCGAGTAATCTTGACTTTTACTCGCAGGAAACCCTAGCCGTTTTTTTCCCTGGTTTGTTCCGAGTAATCGCCGCATAATCTCTTGATCAATCGTAGAAAACCCGGCACAAAAACCCTAACGCGTTTTTCTTGACGTTTTTATTTTCGCGGGTTTTTTTTACACGTTTTTACTGCATTTTGGACGCGGTTTCGTGCGATTAAATCCTCATTTTTGCTAGTTACAGTCACCTGGATTTGTTTTCGGCGATCTGCATGTGTTGGTTGCACGATTTGCAGTGGTGGTTGCGTGATTTGTAGTGCGATTTGTAGCGCGATTTCCAGGTTAGTTAAAAACTTTCCTCCTCTGCATCGTGCATTCTAGTTCTTCATTTTTTATTTTTTTCAAATACTTTAGATTTAGTGCATTCCAGTGCTTCGATTTAATCCAGTGATGCTAGTTCAAAACTACAAAGTTTCAATAATTTAATATTTTTATTATTTTATACATATGCTTCCAAATGTCTATGTATAAAATAATAAAAATATTAATTCATTTTCGTTTCTACAATACTACATCAATATAATATTTTATTATTATTCTAAAATTAAAATTTCATTTTCATACATTATTTTATTATAAATTTATAATAATATTATGGGTCTTAATTTTTAATATTCATAAAATGTTTTCACTTTTCTACATCATATTTAATATTTAATATTTATTAATTATTATTATTTTAAAACTCAAATTCCATATATTATTGTATTATAATTTTAATTTATAATAATATCATGGCAAATAATTTATAATACTATCATTTTATATTATTATTTGCCATGATTTTATAATATTATTAATATATAATAATATCATGGCAAATAATACTATCGTTTTATATTATTATTTGCCATGATATTATAATATTATTAATATATTATAATAAAATAATATATGGAATTTAGTTTTTAAAATAATAATAAATATTAAATATGATGTAGAAAAATGATATTATTATTTGCAATTTCGCCATGATATCAACGCCTCAATGATCTTGTTTTTGTTCAATATAACCTTCGGCTTCGCACAAAAAAGGTGTAGGAATTGTCAGATGAGCTCATTGATTTGGATGACATTGATCCATACAGTGATTTTCAAATACAGTCATCATAAATTCATTAGTTATTAGAGTTATTAGCAGTTTCACTATGTAGCCTCGTATAATGATGCCATTTTGTAATCCAAATGTATTGAATTATGAAATTTAATATAAAACACTCCCTCATGGTTTTTAGACTCATTTGATGCATTTTGTAATTGAATTTTGCAAAAAAAAATGTTTTTATGAGAAATTTTGCTACTTTTTAGTTTGTCGAGTATTTGCCGAGTTTTTCCCGAGTTTTTCCCGAGTCAAAAATTTTGGGCTTGCCGAGTACTCTCCGATTCCGAGTATGTAAACTATGGTCTGAACTATTCCAGCCTTTTCTTCGGGCGTGCAGGCCTTACCAATGTATACATTTTTAACCTCACTTTCGGTTCCAATATTCATCTTTTCATATTGGTCATCTTCAATCCTTTGATTCTTTGCTTTGTTGATTTGGTCTTGATCAAATATTCTTTCCAATTGTATCATCCCCTTGGGAATGATGTTTGTGTTCAGATTCATGATGCCATCTGCATCAAATTCAGCTTCCTTGGTCATCTCGTCTTCATCAATAATTTGTGCTGCTGTAGAAACCCTAGTTTCCTTCGTTTCTCAAATCTAACAGTTTTGTTTGTCTTTTCTGAAGTTTTTTGATTTTTTGTGGTTTTTGGGGTTTTGAGCATAAATTGTAAAGGTGCGATTTTTGCAAAAAAATAATATAAAATCTATAGAAATTCATACAACTCCGGAAATGCAATAATTTGTTGCCAATACTGATACTTGATCAATATTTAAACTTCTGAGACAGTTACAATAAATATCTAATGACATGCAAATCTAAAACAAAGATTTTTATTGTAAAAACCTGATTTTTCTGCTGCAATAAATGATGGCTGAGAATGGTACAGCTGCAATAAGTATGCCCTTCTCCCTCTGTTTGGTGATTGCAGATGACTCCAGATAAGTAGGCGCTTCCAGTGATGAAGGTGTGAAGCCAATATAGAGGGCGTTTCTCACATGATGAAGAAACATGTCTTTTCAAGCTAGTATGGCCTGACAGTATGGTACGGCCTGCAGCTGCAATAAATGCAGATTGTACGGCTCCCTTATAATCAATGTCTGAACTCTGTATAAGGTGCGCCCTGATAGATATGGTGTCTCTGGATGGCAAACTCTGATAAAACTCTGAAAATAAATACTCTCTGAAGTTCTGTGATTCCTCCTGAATGAAGAAATCTCTCAGCTGCAATAGATCAGGTGTTATTTCACACCCTCTGAACTGCTTCCAATGGAGATGGCTCATTCCCCAAGGACTTCGAACTTGAAACCCTAAAGCTTCTTGCTCAGATCAAAGTTGATCAATTTTCCAAATCAATAATCATCATAATGGCACAATTCCCAAGGCAAAACCCTTTATCTCTTGAAAAGTGCGATTTCCACAAAGATAGGGAATCATTAAAATTCGCACTTTTAATTCTTTTAATATCTCAATAGTCTCAGCCAAATTTTTATAATAAAATATAATTGACAATTTGGCCCCTTCTGATGATGGCGACCCCCTCAATTAAAAATCACTTAAGTTATAATATAATATTATAACTTCATATTATAATCATCAAATAATTAATATTTAATTAATACAATTAAATATTAATATTTCTCTCGTTATTCATCCGATGACTGATCCGTCTGAAGCTGACGAACACTGAAGTGATTCTGAACGCTGCCAAATCCATACTGCTAAAAATAGCAGGGGTCCCACGCTGACTGCCAGGAACTGCTAAAAATAGCAACTTCTGCAAGAAGTCTCCGATCGAGCCCAAACGAAAGCCTATTGATCAAACTCTGCCAACTGAAGCTGAGCCAAGCTCCAAAATGACCCTCTATTCAGTCCATCAGCCTACGAGGGTCGTATAATAGGCCAACCCTGTGCTCTGAGAGATGTCACTGAGAAGGGGACATGACAGCTGCGAAAACATTGGAACTCGTTAAAAAGTCAAAGATTTGATCATCATCTTCAAAAACTTGAAAATTTGTGATATTATCCGGAATTGACGGTATTGATGATAACTCCACTGTGAATTGACTCATGCCATTCATGGCGAGTGGCTTTAATGAACTGGCTGGTTGTGCTAAGAAATTTGCAACCTGATTATTTGCTCGGTTCATTGACTGGATATTGAAAGCATCAAAGCTCTCAATGAGGTTCCAAAGTCTGTTGCGATAGCGGGCTAATCTCTTATCATGACAAACATACTATTTTCTAATCTGTTTCGCTACTACCTCCGAATCTCCGAAAGCATGTAATATTTTTGCTCCTTTCCTTAAGGATAGTAGTAATCCTTGAACCAATGATTCATATTCTGTGACATTATTTGTGCAAGGGAATTCTAGCTTGTGAGCTGCAAGGTATGTTTCTCTATTTGGACTGATTAATTCAAAACCAGCTCCAGCTCCTTTCTTTGTCCTCGACCCGTCGAACCTTAGGGTCTAAACTTGTTCTTGTTGTGACGAAAGTAGAGTCTGTGGATCCGTGTTTCCTTCTTGTTCATCTTCTATCGCTTGTATGCTTACTGAGGTAGAGCCATCGATATGATAGACCTCTTTACGGTTTGAAAGGCTCAATGCCTGTGGGACTCTTTTCTGTACTTCTTCTATGGCTTTATGACACATTTTACATATAAGTTGAGAATGAGTTGTATTGTGGATTTGACACCAGTTTGGCAACAAGAGATCTTGGATGTGGACATTTTCGCGCAATTCTGCCTTCCATTGTACACTTCTCAAGACAAAGTTCCTGAAATTTTCAAACATTTCTTCATTATCATCACTGGAGCTTTGGAATTCATCAATTAATGTTTCAGTAGGGTCAATCATCCCGTTGATCTCCTAAGTCGATCCCTACAACATTAAAACTTCATTCATTCGAGGCGTGGAAGATCCTAAGTCTGTCTTGAGAAATAATATTTCATTGTTTTCTCCGTATTCGGTGATCATCAGTTTGAGCCTCAGTGTGCTATCAACTCTTATTTGATTTGGGATTCCTTTCCACGGCAGCCACAAGTGAGAGAAGTCTATGGAAATATATCCATTCAACTTTCTTGATCAATCTCTACTTAAAAGCATGTTGTATCCATTAGGGATATCAACTATTGAAATGTCAATACAACTTTGCACTCCCAGGTTTGCTGCTAGCTGCATATGAATATTGTTTAACTCTCCCATAATAGGACTTCTTTTTTGTCTAATTGAGTGACTTTCTTATTGGTTCTCATAGGCAGAAGCCCCAATCTTAGGCAGATAGCTAATGTCATCACGTTGCTCGAAGCACTGGAATCTACTTGACAATTGTGCAATATTTTGCCAAATATTCTGATTGACAATAAAAATGGGGCAGGTTCGTCTTTTCCCTGGTAAAAGACTATTGGGTGTTTCTCCTGATTGCTAATATTTTGATTCTTTTCTTTTTGTGCTCCTGGGACAAGTTCTTTCTGTTGTGGGATCTGTGGTAATTCATTTGCCAAAATCTCTTCTTGGAATATGTCTATATCCATATGGACCTCTTCTGGTGTCACTTCTCCTTGATTTGAGCTTTTGGACAATGTTTGAACTATTCCTACAAAATTAGGAGGTTGTTGTGGAGTATCAGATGCATTGCTTGACACTTCTGGTTCATCTTGAATAACATTTGTATTCACTGGAGCATTAGGTACTCTGTTTGGCATATTCTGTGAGGCATTTCTTGGGGCTACAATTTCATTCAAACTGCTCAACATTGTTTCTCGAATCTCAAAGATTCTCATCAGCTCAATCAAAGGTAAGCTGCCCTTTATCCTTTTAAACTCTTCTAGCACTCATGAACTTAATCTTTTCAATTCTTCTCTGGGGCGATCTTTTGTTTGTGCTTGAACTTGTTCTACTTGAGGATTTGCTTGCCGCCTTTGTTCCACTTGCAGTACAATAGCTTGTCTTGTCCCATTTGGTTGGATATTCTGCTGGCGATATTCTGGAAAATCTCTAGGAAGAGAAGGCACATTGGTAGCATTTGGATTTGGTGGAGTTTGAAAATTATTTGGAGGAATAGATGTAGTCAAAGGTTCATTTTGGCGAGTATTCCTTTGATATACCCTGAACGGGTTTTCAGACGCTTGTTGGAGGACTTCTCTGGTTCCTTCCACCAATACATTGTTATATAATGGAGGGAAACTATAACCATTGCTTGTTGTTGATTCGTTTGATGGTTTTTCGTCTAGCTTGATATTGTGGCGCCTCCACTGGGCCATTTTCAGATGTAGTTGAGAATCTTTGATTAGGCAGGTATTCTTGGGATGAAAACTTGACATTTTCAACGACAAGGGCCTGATCATTTCTTGGTGTGGGGACTATTTCATATCATGTCGTCGGAGGATCTTTTGCCTCAACATTTCTCTTCTCATTCCTGAAAATATCTTTTGCTACTTGAAATTCATGGCAATGTAGCTCAGAATGCTGATTTGTGTTGTGCAATTTGCACCATCCTGATAACACTGCTTCGGCTAGGAACACCTTGTCTGTGGGACAATTGTCAGCAGGCGGATTATCCAAGGGAGATGGTACAGTACTGTTGTTGGGTCCAGTGTTCCATGTCCTCTTTTGGAAGCCTGGATTGTTGTTCCGTAAACCTAGGTTATTCCTTGATAATTTTGATTGTCCCTTTGATAATTCTAGTTGTCTCTTTGGTAATTTTGTTTGTCTTTTTGGCCTTGGTAGTAATTTCTTCGCATACTTTGTATTTGCTTGTTCTGATCTCTCAAATATGTGACTTCAGTTGATAGCTTCTTTACTTGTTTTGTCAATTCCTTTATTTTGTCCTTTTCTTCTCTAGTCATGACTGAGGTTGGTACATTTTGGAGATATATTGGTTGCGATGGTGGTGCCTGGGACATAGGCACACCTAGGTGAAGGACCAATTGATTATTCGTGGTAGGAATTGGGTTCATCATGGGCGTTTGTTGAGCCAATGCCCGATTGATATCTTGAATTTGATTTTGAGTGGCGAGATTTCCTAAATAATTGAGTGGGCCTGGAGCAACACCTATTCCTAGATCATTGCTGACTGTAACTGCTGCAACATATGCTCCCTTTAAGTTGGTTGGGGCTAGATTCCTTGACTTTACAAACATAGAGGTGAAACGATCCAAGGCTGCGTAATAAATTGGTATTGCCGCAACATTGTCCAAGTTGTAAGGATCTCGTAACCTCGTATAGGATTTTTGGAATTTGTTGTTGAACATGCTAATTGGTTCGTGTTCCTGCCTGTTTACTTCCACAAATTGCCTGTACAAATCTGTTGGGGAAATTGGTGCCCTAAATTTCTCTAAAAAACTTCATTTGTTGCCAATTGTGGATAGAGTTGGCTGGCAAATGGATGTACCAATAGTAGGCCTCCCCATCGAAAGTGTAGGGGAACAACCTACAAGCGACATCTTCTTCTTGGCTATCTCTATTTTGAAGGTGATCTTCGAAAATTTTGATATGTTCGTCTGCAGTGCGGTTCGGATCACCACTATTGATCTTGGAACAAAATTGTTTGGGATTCTTAGGCATGTCATGATAGACAGGAAATGTCATGGGTGATGCATTAGCTAGATGCCACGCCATTGGAGTGTTCACTTGATGTACTTCAACTGGTTGAATTGGTGGCGAAGATACTTGAATTGAAGCTCCTAGAACTGGAGTCTTCTAGGTAGTCCTTGAAGCTTTAGGAACTGGTGTTTGGAACAAACTGGAAATATCTTCTTCTTCACTTGGTACTTCTTGACTGGGTGGCAATGCTTGAGTATAGTTGACTGCACCTGATGTCCCTTCTCGTAATGTTTATGTTTTCTTTCTCTGTCTGTAAGGTGATAACTCCACGAATTCTTTGAAAGAACTTGGGGTTGATTTGGTGATCCTTCCGAATTTGTCTGGTGAGAAAGAACCAATTCGATCCAGCGTTTCTTGCTTCAGGCTTGTCAGGGTTGTGCGGGAACTACTTCAGGAGCTAGTGGATTCACTTGTTGATTAGCTTGTTGATTAGGTTGCCGATTTTGTTGCCATTGAAGGGCTTCAAACCTTTCGACAAGAAGATCTCTTTGGATAGTGTTCTCAATACATTGGGCCTTTTCTTCTTCTTCAAGGATAAGGCACATTCGAAACCAGTCAAGAGCGTTTCTTCTTACTTGCGACGCTAGGCTGTACAATTCGGTGATAACGTGCTCTTGCTCGTCTTGAAAACCCAAGTTTGGTTGTAGTACTGGATTAGGATCTTGGCTTGGATTAGGAATGCTGCCTGGAAGCACCATACTCCATTATATTAGCAAAGCTTGGATTTGAGGATGAGCCTTTAGCGATTGACTGTTCTATTTCTTCAAACGCTTGCTTTAGACGATCGATATTTTGTCTTATCAAGTCCCTTTCAATCGCTTCTCCAATTCATTTTCCCTTTTCTTCTTCTTTGGTGAGAACATGACTTGTTTGTCCGAATTGAGCGCAGTCTATTTGTGGCTGCCAAGCTAGTGAGTACAACTAATCAATAATGTTTGTCTATCCTTGTTCTGGTTGTTCAAAGGGTGTTTTGAAAGGAAACTCATGTGGTAACACCATACTTATACTTCATCATGTCTACTATCTCAACTTGTAAGAACCTTGTTGTTGTTTCGGGCCCTCCTCCTAGCGCCAATTTTCTGTTGGTGTATGTTTTATCATCCACCGAACACTTTAGAATAAAAAGTCCAGAGACACTTTATCCTCTCTTGAAAAACTATTGCATATGCTAAGATTGCGAGAAGATCATATGGCGATTCCAAGGTTTCTTTTGTCAGGTCTTGACGCGTGGATAAGCTTAATGGGCGTTGTGATTTGTTGGTAATACATAAAGGGACTTACGTTAACAAATTTCTTACAAGCTAGAACGTAGACTAATTTGACAATAATGCTCTGTTTTGTTATTTTGGATTTTTTCGAAAAAAAGTGCAAAAGGATGTGGGTTTAGAGGATCTATGCTATTCCTATTAATTCAAGAGACTGTAGAGATTAGGTGAAATTGGTAACCATGCTTTGCTTCGCCTCCCTAGGACAACTATACAAAGTGGGTGCAATCTTCAAAGGGTGTGCTTATGATTTGCATGTCATGAACAACTACTATCAAATTGAACAATACTCATCCAGACAGAAGTTAAGCATCCATAACTATGAGCTTAGGCTAACTTTTCTCATCGAATAAAAATCATCTATTCGAAGAAAGTATGAGCTAAATTTCACCATAAATCAATACTATCAAATCTTGCATCCATTTAACATACATTCAAATCAAATTCTATTCTAATTCTAATCTATTGTTGAGGAAGCTATTCAACCTTGCAAGCACTTAACAATAAAAAGGATTCAAAGCAAATCATGCGTAAGAGCTTTTATTATTCAAATTAGCTATATGCAACAATTTCATAAACTCTCTTCACACAAATGAAAATGAGAGCAAGCGTTTATATAGTCTTTGAGAATAAATGAAAGGCCGAGATTAAAACAAATTAGCGGCCGAGATTATGACATATCAACCCTAATTAGGGTTTTCAAAAATAGCATTATCATTAATTGTATGTGAGACAAGTGGCGCCCAAAGCTACTTTCAAGGATGTGCATCTCTATCCTCTCGGGTGGTAGTGTGTTCAATGAACCTAGACACAATCGAGATGATCTCCTCCATTGTAAGCTGTGGTAGCATGTTGATCTTGAATTCCATTCCGTCCAAGTTCTTAACATATCTGGCGAAGGCATTTTCCCATTCCAATTCTTGTAACCTTGTACTTTAGTCTCTCCAGTTGCATGTCATTCTCTTAGACAATCTCTTTCTCTAATACATCTGCGACTATGGGCTAAATCTTTCTCTAAATTTCTCTGATATGCTCCTCAACTCTGAGTCCATTAGCTCTCGCTCTTTCCAAGAACTCGCTCTGTGTTGTCAATGCCCAATACCAATGGTGGAAGCCATAGGCTGCACTTCCTGCAATTATCTTCTCATTGACTAGCTTCTGTTTTGGAACTCCCTTCAAGACTCTGAGGCATGGAATGATCCTCTCCTGAATGTTTGGGAGGTTGTCCCAAACTTTTGCCATGACAACCATTCTAGAAAGAAATTAGGAAGTCTGTCCATAGGTTGGTGTCCGTCTTCCAAGCTCTAGGCGGATTTCAAGCGAATTCTTCAAAGATATGGCGGACTTTGGAACTTCTTTTCCACATGTATTTTTCTCTTCATACTTAGCCAAAATTCAAATTTCATTTTCCGAGGTATCAAATACTTAGTCAATTTCATGAAACTTTCTCCCCAAGGTAATATTACATAGGCAAGACATGTATACTTAGCCAAATTTCTTAGGTTTTCCCCTCAAGGCATCCATACTTAACCAAATTTTGGATTTTCTTTCTTGCTCTAGGCTAGGCGGACCTCACTAGTTTCTTGCCAAGGTAGGGTAGACTTCCTTATCTTCTTGGCATTTCCTCATTAGGGCTTGGGGGGACCTCCAAAACTTCTTTGCATGGCTGGGCGGACTACCCAAAGGTCTTGCCATGGTTGGGCGGACTTCCAAAATGTCTTGCCATTCTCCATGGCAGACTTTGAAGACTTTACTCCAATTTCTCGGGTGCACCTCTCCAGAGTTAGGCGAATTTCCACTATGAATTTCATGCTTTTTCATTGCTTTTCCATGCTTTTCTTGATTTTTTTTTAAATTTTTGATTGATTTTTGCTTGGGTTTTGATTTTAAAGGTGGAAAGTTTGACTCCATTATCAGTGGGACTTTGGGCACCTTCTAAAAATAGAAAAAAGCAAAAAGCAAAAATCGCAATTTCTAAAAATAGTAAATCTTAGATTGGTCTAAAAGTGCCAAAAATGAAAAGCAAAAAGCAAAAACGCGGATTCCCTAAAAAGTAGGAAGTGTTGTAATTGATTGATAGCCTAGGCAATCCTTGTCCTCCAGACCTTCGGAGCCCTTCTGGGATGTTTAGGCATTGTTTCAGGCTTGGATTCTCTACTTGACTAAGATGACTTCTCAAAACTCTAACTCTAAGCTCTCCAAAACAATGGCCAATGAAATTGCGATGCAAAGGAAAAACCCCCAATAAAACAAACTACTGGGGGTCCCCATTTGCGATGGAGCGATGTGTGAATTGGGTCACAACAAGTCACTACTTAGCATTCCACCGTAGATATATATCCTCCATTTTGTAATCATTCTATCTTGATATCAATGCTAATGTACATGTTTTTTTAAATCTCTTGAATGAAGAGCATTTTCTGTCATCTAGGGATTGCTGGTTTGAATGCACTTGTCAATATGCAGGTGCCATCATCTATTAATATTTTTGTAAGAGGAGCACTAAAATATTTATATTTCCAACGGTTAGATAAACATATTTTTGACCAAAACTCATATTTGTAATCTTGCCATAGAGGGGTGGTATTATTTTTATGATTCTGATTATTTAGTTTTATTTGGTTATTGAAAAGCTTGTGTTAATTGCTTGACGCTAACTTGACATTTTTTAAATATATAACAGGTAAATGCTCCTACGCAACTATTTATTTTCAGTTGATTGTGTTTCAATTTTTTCTGGCTTTATGGTCTACCATTTCTTATCAATATTATTGAGACTGGATTTTTTTTTTTTCTGTGTGTTCAAGTGAATTAATACAAAGTATTGATCATTTAAATATTCTTATATTCTTTTGAACAGTGAAGTTCAAAGTTAATGTGAATGCTGTTAATCTTAAAAGAAATGTTGAGTGAACAGATCCATCTCAGGTATAAGATGGCACATTTGCTGGGATATTCAAATTATGCAGAATATGCATTGGAGACACAGATGGCTAGAACGCCATTTAAGGTGATTGGTTTGTTTTTGTGTTAAAGAAATTCTTCTAAGAACATAATGTGCCAAATATAGTGTTTCTCTTTCACTGGTATTATTTTATTTAAAAGTTTCAAATTCATTTCGATGCAGTTTCAGTGATCCTTAGTCATTATGCATGTTAGGTACCCCTTATCACCAATGATTATGATCAATTCAAAATTGTTAGAGGAATGTATGTTAGAGATGGATCTTTATGTATACCTTGTTATTCTATATACCAAATATATCCTTAGTGTTTTAATTTGTTCATCTGGGACAACACAAAATAGAACAGTGTGTAAGGTGGAACCTTTCTTCAAGTTGGAAAGGGGAAGCTCCCTTGTAACAAAACACTAATGTAAAATCCTAGAACATTAAACTGTGAATATGATTTGCAACTTTTCACAGCATGCTCTTGGTTTTTGGTATGCTATGCAGACAAACTAAAATTGCCAATGGTTCACTGGCATGAGGACAAGACTACAACAGTTCTTCCATTGATGAGAGATATTATCTTTTGTGATCACAAGTAACAACCTAAAGTATGATAGCTCAAACACACACACACACTTGATGGCTCAAAAGATGATACTATAAAGTAAGTGCATGCAATAACTGAATCGGAGATTTAAAACAGCACTTTATAAATTAAGTACTTGAGAATTGCATAAAGCTAGAACTATTCAAATTAATAAATATTAGAATACAAAACTTGCCATAATTACTAATCTATACTCAATTCACTAGTCTTTCACAAAAGATCATACATAGAAGTAGTTTGACTTTTTGCAATCTAGTTTCTAGTAGGATATCCCCCATGTGCATCTTAAACTTGGGAGAAGGTCTGCTCTATAATTGTTAAACTCAGACTTGGTGAAAACTCAGCAGGCTAAAAATTTTACTTGGACTTGGGACTAGGCAAAAACTTGGCATATAAAAAGAACATAAATGTATAAAAAAAACTTAATGACATGCAAAGAAAATAATTCAGTTCTTGTATACCTAGTTAAATTGTTGAAAAGTTGTTGATATCCACAATATGGAAAAATGTTTGAAAAGGAAAACTCAAAAATGAAAATTGTGGAAAAAAAATCTGCTAGCTTGATAGTTTCTATGGCACACTCCAAAAAAAAATGGTGAAAAAGTTGGCAAGTACTTTCTAGGCACTTGGCAGTTGAGTTTCCAGTAAGTAATTGACCGAGTACCCTTTCATTTGTGAGTCTGCAAGTAAGTCAAAGGATTTTAAAACTATGGTTCTTCAATGGAGAGTGTGGTTAATGGATTGTAAATTTAACAATTGTATGTCAAAAATATTTAGATAGCCTTTGTTTCATTTTTTTTTTCACCGTCTTATATTCTTTTCTTCTATGAATTCTATTTGGAAAGTCAACTCTTCATGCTTATAGCACTTTGGTTTCTTCTATGTATATATCTGTTTTACTCTATTAACATAAGAAATAGAAGCATTTATAATTGTATATGTCCCAAATACTTGTCTCTCTATTGATTTTCGTTTTTGTTTCCTGTTTTTCTCATTGTTCTCTTTTATATTAATCTCCATGTAGAGTCCCATATATTCATTAAATATGACTTTTCTGTTTATGAAATTTCAGTGTGATCTCTCGTGAACTTTATGTATGACATACAAAAGAAAAGCAGTTAGTAATTGCTTTTCATGATTAAAATTTGGTATTTGTTTTCAGGTAATGGAGTTCTTAGAGGATTTATCACAGATTATGTCAGAATCGGCTGCCAGGGAACTACAGAGGCTTAAGGATTTGAAGGTTAGTTTTATCAGTTTAGATACTTATAGTATACAGGATTATATATAAGAAAAAATACGATTGGTATGTTTAAGCTATAGCGATAATCACGTTTCAACAACAGAGACAAGAGGAGGGAGATTCTCCATTTGGAATGGAAGACTTGCAATACTATATGCACAAAGCTGAAGAGCTAGATCATCAAATCAATTATGAAGAACTGTGGCATTATTTTCTTCTCGAATTAGTTACAGAAGGGCTGTTGAGAATTTATCAAGATCTTCTTGGTATTTATTGATAGAAATCTGTGAAACATGCCTGATGATTTGCTTCCTCCATTGTTCCAGTTTTTGGATATAGTGGAATAGGGATTTGTACATTATAATCTTGATGTTGTTGGACTCCAATCTTGGAGCATTCTAAATTTCTCTTCACAATCATTTATAGGAAATTATTAGTTGATTTATTTTTTATTTTTGATAGTTTGTTCTTTGCATTTTGGCTGTTGTAAGCTGGTTGTTTTTCATATGGTGCAATGTCCCCTTCCAGTTGACATCTCTCAGAGCTTATGATTAGCCTATTATGCGATCCTCGTAGGCTGATAGGATGGATAGAGGGTCTTGTTGGAGCTTGGCTTGGCTTCGGTCGTCAGATATTACCAGTTGGCTTTCGTTCGGGGTCGTTCGGACATCTTTTGCCTGACTTGCTATTTTTAGCAATAATAGTCATTCATTGGAGCACCCTTGCTATTTTTAGCAGTATGGTTTGGTCATGTGCAAAATCAATCACTTATTCTCCAGCTTCAGACGGTTCGTTAATCGGACATAAATTGAGGAAGATATTAATATTTTAATTGTCAAATTGAATATTAATTATTTGAAGCTTATATTATAAAGCTATAATATTATTTAATATTATAACTTAAGTGATTTTCTCAAGGGGTCGACCAACATTGAAGGGGGCCACTTTTTAATTATATTTTATAATTAAAAGTGTGTTCGAAACTATTGAAAAATTAAAAGAAAAGTTCGAACTTAATTTAAATGATGCCTTTTTGAGAAAAGCCGACTTTTTGAGGATATAAGGGTTTTCATTTGAAAACAGAGCTCATTATGTTGAAAATCGAATTTTTGATCAAGTCCTTCTGAGAACAGAGCCAAGGGTTCCAGTTTTCGTTTGGCATTGGAGAACGAGCCATCTTTAGTGTTGCAGTTCAGAGGCTGTGAAATACCAGCTGATTTATTGCTTTCAGAGAGGTAGCTTCATTCAGAGGTTATCACAGAACTTCATCAGAGATTGCATCATTCAGGGTTTCAGTTTGGAATTCATCCGGAAGAGATTCTTTATTTTTGGCGCCTATCTCTTGAGATATGAACACATCAAATAAAGGCCGTATTTTAATTTGTTTGCTGCTGTTACAAGAGCCGTACATTTCTGCTGCAGGGCTGTACCATCCTTAAAAGGCCGTACTTTTCATGCCAGGTGAATCGTCTTCCTTTTTGGCAGTTTAACTTCACCAACAGGGGCGTAGTATCTACTGGATCCATTTGCAGTCATCAGATAAAGGGAGAAGATGATATTCTTGTTGGCCGTACCATTCATCATTTCATCTAGGCGGCTGCAAATCAGAAAAAAACAAGCAGTTTTAGAGAAAGTGAGAACAGGGGTTTCTACATATGGAGCATGGCAGGTCTAAAATTTGATAGGGTGCAAGGAGCTGAGGTTTGGCATCCTGATGTTTGCTTATATTCAGTTTTGGATTCTGTCTCTAATGAAAATTTGGGGTATTTCTATATTGATCTATATCTAAGGTGCGTGCTCCATTGGTAGCATGTATGCACTGTATTTATCAGTTTATATTGTTATTTTAATGGCCGTCTTTAACTGTTGATAATACTCGACTATTGCTAGAAATCATTAATTTTTGCTAGACTAACATATGTTTTATGTTTTTTTTTCAGAGATGGAAAATATGGACATACTTGTTGTTTTTCTCTTCAGGATGGCTGCCTTTTGAGGAATGGCACTCGCCAGGTTGTTGATCTATTCTTCAACAGTCTTCCTTTCCACCGTGTCCATTCATTTTTTTTTTTTGAACAATGCAGAAGAATGAGTCACATAATTGGAACTTCATAATAATATTTTTTGTTGAATGTTTCCAGAAATATTTCAATCCTTTGTAATTGGCTGTTAGAGATGTATTTTTTTTTTTTTTTAGATTGCAGGAATCGGGTAGCATGACCCCCTATAAACTGCAGTGCGCCTGGTAAACTTTTTAACGTAACCGGCGGAGCTGGCGCGACACGCCCTCCGGTACCACGGGATGGGGGGAGACTAGAACTCGTGACCAGCAGAGCCGCAACGGAATTACTTAGCCAATCGAGCTAGGGCCCCCGCCCGTTAGAGATGTATTTTTGAGCAAGAAATTATGTTCAGCTTAAAATTAAATGATTCAGTTTTTAAATATCCCTATATGAAATGATTCGACATCCTTTTTATTCATGTTGTTAATCTAATGGAACCTTCTTGTTCTTAGTTTTACTATAAGATCTATTTCTTCAAAAAATAAATAAGATCAATTGAACTTAGTCAATGTGAATAATAAGTGACGATGGGGCACTATGATGACATCTATAATCCGAACAAATGTTTTTAACATAGAAAGCCAAATTGAGCTTGGGGGTCTAAAGAGGAGACACCTAAAATATTTCAACAACAAAGCAACAAAAGACCTTGGAATAGCAATGATGAGTGATCTCATTTAGGGAAAGAAATGTAAAAACGTGTTAAATAGTTTAGAAGTTTCTTGTAAAGACTATCCAATCCATCACATTATGATCATCACTTTCCAAATAATTGGAAATCTTATCATTGTGGAAAATATATGCCCAATCGGAAGATTTTTTTTACTTATTTTGTTTTTAATCATCCCTTTTTTGAACAATCCTGGAATCTATAAATGGGTTAGATGATATGTTGTGACTAGGAGAGAGAGGACTGTGAAAATGTTATTTAGAAAATAACTCTACTACAAGGAGAACGAGTTTACTCACATCTTCTTAGGTGAACTTAGCTTGATGCCCCTCACTGATTACTACTTTGCTGCTACAAAGTTTGTAAATAGTTTTGTTCATGCCATTTTCATGAAATTAAATGCCAAAAGAGTGCATAGGTTCTTGGTTTGTTGTTTGGTCTAGAATATCAGCATCAAAAACCCAACCTTGAGTGATAATATTTAAGATTGGGGTCTTAGCCATGAGAAAAGTATGTAACGCAGGTATTTGACAATTGGTAGAGGTCATCCATAGGCTTGTGTCATCTCAACATGAGAAAACTATATTTATATTATTAAGTATTAAGGGAGACTATGGTAATCTCTGCAAATGGATGATATTGATGGAAGTTCAAGGGAAAAAAATAAAATGGAACCATCAATTAACATATTTACATTTATCATTGGACTCAACGAAAATTTGAGACCCAAACTTATTCAAAAACATAGACTAAACAAAATTGTCATGTCCCCTTCTCAGTGACATCTCTCAGACGACAGGATTGGCCTATCATACGACCCTCGTAGGCCGATGGACTGGATAGGGGGTCACTTCGGAGCTTGGCCAGCTTCAGTCAGGGATTGATCGTTGTCTTTCGCTCGCTCGATCGGAGGATATTTGCGAATTGCTATTTTTAGCAGTTCTTGGCAAGCAGGGACCACCGCTATTTTTTATTGGTATGGCGGCATCGTGAATCACGAAGTCCTGTCGAAGATCGACGGATCAAGAAAGGTTAGAAATAAGGGAGATATTAATATTTGATCGTATTGATTAAATATTAATTAATTAACGTTTATAATATAAAGTTATAATTTAATATTATAACTTAAGTGATTTCCTTCAAGGGGTGCGCCCAACATCAGAAGGGGCCAAAAAGGGATTATTAAAATATTTAAAAATATTCAGTTGAGGACTATTGAAATATTAGAATATTAAAACGTGAATATTTCATTAAAACCCTATTTTCAAGGGAATCGCACTTTTCAGTGTATTTGAGGGTTTGCCTTGGGAATTGAGCCGATTATGAGATTATTGAATTTGATATTGATCAATTTTTGGTCTGAGCCTGAGACCTAGGGTTTCACGTCCGATTCCTTGGAGAACGAGCCATCTCCAGCGGAAAGCAGTTCAGAGAGTGTGCAATATCACTCGATTTATTGCCTACAGAGGTTTTCTTATTCAGAGAAAACTACAGAGCTTTCAGTGATTGTTATTTGTCAGAGATTCTTTAGTTATTGCATCCAGTTATCATCTGTTACCTTGGGCGCACCATTTACAGAGGTTTATACATTGAAATTTGTGAAGGCCGTACAAATTGATTGCTGGTCTGACAGGCCGTACTTGCACAGCAGGCCGTACTTCTCTCTTAACACGTGTTTTCATCCTTCTGGGTGAAACGCCTATTACACTGGTTCCAGAATACCTTCCTTGGAGGCGCCAACTTACTGGGAGTCTTCAGAGATCATCATTTCGCAGGAGAGGAGCATTCATTCATTGGGCCGTACAAATCTGTACTTCTGTACCAGCAAAATACCAGGTTTTTGAATCTTGAAAATTCTTCATTTTATACATTGCATGCTTCTGGGTATTATTGTAATCAATTGAAAAGTCGAATAAAGGAGACTGGCATTGATATTGTTGCATTTCCAGAGCTTTTAGATTTTATTTGAATTTATTGCCATTTATTATCAAAATCGTACCTTTTCAATATTGCATCAAAAACACAAAAAAATGCAAAAACCCTAAAACGTCAGAAAAACATTAAAAATCTATCAGAAGCAGTGTTAGGGGGAAACAGGGGTTTCTACAGTGGTATCAGAGCTTGATTCTGCCATCCTAGGGTTTGGCCATCACATGCAACCAGAGGAAATTGATACATACAGGTACTACACTCGCAGACGTGCCTTGCTTGAAAGGCAACGCAGTTTGAGCAGGCAGCCGGAAATCATGGCTGACAGGAATGATAGGGCTGAGAGAACAGATATACCTCGGACAGATGTCCCTCATAACAACCGAGATCAGGATGATGCTGAGGTCTTACTCACACTCAGAGATCTTCGTGCAGGACAACGTCGATCTGACAATGTATTACAGCAGGTAGCACAGGCACTGCAGAGATTAGGGACTTCGAGGAGACCGTCACCACATCGTGACGATGACAGGAGTGATGCTGGGTCACGGAGAGCACCTAGGACAGTGTCACGGACAGCTGATAGGCCTACAAGGCCTACGTTCACGAGACAGGAGCCCGATGAGGCTATGCCAGAGGAGGATCGGGATGATTTGTTTGCTGATAACCTTATGGCAGCAAACGAGGAGTGGGAGTTGATACCTCCTGCAGTCAGAGAACGGATCACTTTTGACCGTTTTATCACACAGAGGCGTGAACACAATAGGGCTCGTCAGGATTGGAGACCCCGACAGCAGAATAATGACTTCAAACATGCAACGAACAGGTTGAATCTGTAATGTTTGATGGCAGTGGGAAGATGACAGCCCAAGCTTGGATTAGCAAGCTTGATACATTCCTTACCTTGCGTCCGATGGCTGAGAGAGACGCTATCCGTTACGCTACACTGCACCTCGAGGGAGTAGCTTATGACTGGTGGCATCACGGTATGGTGACGCTACATCATGATAGGATCACTTCATATCAGGAGTTCGTAGACAGGCTGGTTGAGAGATTTGATAGGAAGGATCCGGAGACTTACTTCAGAGATTTGGCACAGTTGAGGCAGAGTGGCAGTCTCGAGACTTACATCAGCGACTTTCAGAGACTTTCCGTCATGGTTCCGAGCATATCTGAGAGGCGGTTGGTAGTTCTCTTTATGGAGGGTTTGACAGAACCACTTAAAGGCTGGATAAAAGCCTTTGATCCTCCATCATTACAGGAGGCGATGAGGAAGGCACGTAACATGGAGTTCGCAGCCCCGGCAAATAAATTTAACTCCAGAGGTTCTTCATCGTTCCGAGACAACAATGGGTTTAATAAAAACAATGACAAATCTGATTATAACAAAAACAAATCAGATTATAGAAACGATTCGAAGGGTAAATCAGCCTTCCCACCCTTGGATCGTGAGGCCCTGAATGACCTTCGCAGGAAAAAGTTATGCTTTTACTGCAAGGGACCGTATGATGCCAATCACGATTGCCCTCTAAGACCTAAGGGCAAGGCGAATCGTGTTATGTGGGCATACTATGAAGACTCCGAATCAGAAAATTCAGAGCAGCCTGAGCATTCAGATGAGTCAGAGACAGAGACTCCAGAGCATAGAGTGGAGGTAGAGCCCGAGCTTCAGATACAGGAGGGCAGATTGTCTAGCATTCAGCAGGAGGGGTCTTTCCGGCTCCGTGGTGTATTAGCAGGTCAGAGGGTCATTACCCTATTGGATACAGGAGCTACACATAATTTTATTGATGCTAGGTTCGTTGAGAAACGAGGGCTTATCACAGAGGAGTTTGAGGGCATCAGAGTCAAAGTGGCGGATGGGTACACTTTGAGATGCGAACGCATGATTAGAGATCTTCCATTACGCTTGAACAACTATGAGTTCAAGGCAGATTACTATGTTGTCAATATGGGAGACATCGATTTAGTATTGGGAATGAAGTGGTTGCACTCACTGGAGGAGGTCACACTTCGTCTCAAGGATATGGAAATACGTTTTGAGGTCGACGGGAAGACTCACATTCTTAAGGCAATACGGGACAGCGACCTTAAAACAATTTCCTTTCGCCGAATGGAGCGGCTCATGCGTCATGACATGGTAGAGTGGGCTGCCGAGTGTCATTTAGCACCTTTACAGGAGGGACAGCAGAAGACAGAGTATCATCCGGACATTCAGAAGATCAGAGTCAAGCATGATAAGGTGTTCAGTGATATGCCGCCAGGTAGACCTCCAGATAGAGGGATCGAGCACATTATTGAGCTCGAAGAGGGTGCAAAACCCATCATGATAACTCCTTACAGGCATCCGAAAAGATTGAAGGATGAGATTGAGAAGACCATAAAGGAGTTATTGGCTATGGGTCACATTAGACCTAGTAAGTCGCCGTTCGCTTCTTCTGTTGTATTGGTGAAGAAGAAGGATGGAACGTTGCGCATGTGCATTGATTACAGGGTCCTGAATAAGAGGACAATTAAAAACAGATACCCGATACCGAGGATAGATGAGTTGATTGATGAGCTTCATGGGGCATGTTATTTCACGAAGATTGATTTACGGTCGGGTTATCACCAGATTAGAGTCCGTGAGCAGGACATAGAGAAGACAGCCTTCAGATGTCATTGTGGGCACCGATTCGTAGTGATGCCATTTGGGCTCACTAACGCGCCAGCTACCTTTCAGTCTACCATGAACAGAGTATTTCATTCTGTGCTGAGGAGGTTTGTGTTGGTTTTCTTCGATGACATTCTGATATACAGTCGGACTTGGCAGGAGCACCTGGCTCATTTGGAGACTGTATTGAGCATTTTGGAGAGGGAGTCCTTGTACGCCAAGGAATCCAAGTGCTATTTGGGGATGACCGAATTGCTATACCTTGGTCATATTATCAAGTGATGGAGTGCCGAGGGATCTCGAGAAGATCCGCCATTGTTGATTGGCCCACAATCGCTAACTCGATACGCTGAGAGGTTTCTGCTTTATAGGATTCTACCGCAGATTCGTGAATGGTTATTCACTTACGCAAGCCCCGATGACAGATTTGATGAAGAAGGGCGTTGTTTGACTCAAGCATGTGAGTGTTTTGAGAAGTCTGGCGAGTTGATGACCACTTGCCCCTGCTTTTGGCATCGCCGACTTTACGGCCGCTTGAGCTTCAGCAGATGCATCGTGAGGAAGATTGCGCGGTGCTTATGCGTGACAAGCACCATAGTTTATGAGAGCCGCAAGCTCAGAGGACCCGAGAGGTTGTATAGCATATACGACAAAGAGATGCTCACGATTATGCATGCCTTAGCGAAATTCAGGCAATATCTTGTTGGCAGCAAATTTTGCATCAAGACTGATCATAACAGTCTTAGACACTTTTTAGGGCAGCGAGATCTCAACGACAGACAGCAGAAGTGGGTCAGCAAGCTGCAGGCTTATGACTTTGATATTTCATATATCAAAGGTACTCAGAACGTAGTGGCAGATGCATTATCACGGAGACCGTATTTAGGCACTATGGTTCAGATTGCAGAGGATTGGAGGCATTTGATAGTGGCAGAGTATGCCACGGACAGTTGGGCCTCCAGCATTGTCGAGGGATCAGCAGTAGATACCAGGTACACACTTGTAAATGATTTGATCATTTACAAGCACGGGATATTTTTGATTCCCGGTTCTGAGGTGAAGAACATGGTTATGAGGGCCTTTCATGATATTCCCACAGCAGGACATCCCGGTTACTTCAAGACTTACAGGCAGATACGGGAGAGGTTCACGTGGAAAGGTCTCAAGAGAGATGTTCTTCAGTATGTGCGTGAGTGCCCTGTTTGTCAGCAGAACAAGCAGGAGGATACTCACCCGGCAGGTTTACTACAGCCACTTCCGATTCCTGACAGGAAGTGGGAATGCCTGTCGATGGATTTTATCACGGGCTTGCCTAAAGCCCAAGGGCGTGATTGCATATACGTGGTTGTGGATCGGCTTACGAAGTATGCCCACTTCTTTCCGATCACCACGACTCACACAGCTACACAGGTGGCAGAGGTGTTCTTTCGAGAGATATTCGACTTCAAGTAGTTGCTCCTATATTGTCAACAAGATAGAGAGATAGCCGGGTTCCCGAGTAACTTCTGGCAGGAGGTCTTCAGGCTTTGCGGGACCGAGCTTACGCCGAGCACCAGTTACCATCCACAGACAGATGGGCAGACAGAGATAGTTAATAAGTGGGTGGAGGGATATCTCAGGAACTACATAGCAGGGCAGCAGAAGGCGGGGGTCAAATGGATACATTTGTGTGAGTATTGCTATAATCGATATCCATATGACCATTCAGATAACACCATGGCGCTATATGGGTATGAGGCGCCGAGTTTCCTTGATCCGTTATTGAGCGACAGTAGAGTGCCGAGTGCAGGAGGTTGGTTGCAGGAGAGTCAGGATACTATGAGGGCTCTCAAGGAGAATATTGCAAAGGCACAGAATCAGCAGAAGCGATATGCAGATCAGAAGAGGACGGAGAGGCATTTCGAGGTTGGTGATATGGTTTACCTCATGCTTCAGCCCTACCGTCAGTCCACTCTTAGGAAGAGTGGGTCAGAGAAGCTTAAGCCGCGCTATTACGGTCCTTTCAGGATCCTGAGGAGAGTTGGCGAGGTGGCTTACGAGCTTGAGCTTCCAGCTGAGAGCAGGGTACACAACGTATTTCATGTGTCACGCCTCAAGAAGGCGTTGGGTCATCGTGGTTGTACCATCCGGCAGTGTTACCACCCTTAGATGATGAGGGTAAGTTGATTCTAGTACCTGAGTCCATCCTGGAGTATAGGGAGAGATAGTTGCGTCGGAGGACTATCAGGGAATATCTGGTGAAATGGAGAGATTTGCCGGTTGAGGATGCGACATGGGAGAGTGAGGAGATTCTGCAGCATCCGGCATTGAGATTGCATGAGGACAAGCAATTTCAGGAGGGGCGGACTGTCATGTCCCCTTCTCAGTGACATCTCTCGCATTTACGTGATTGGCCTATCACGACCCTCGTGAGGGCCGATGGATCGATAGGGGGTCACGAGCTTGGCTCAGCTTACCGCCAGGATGACTGCTTGTTCACCGCTCGACGGAGGATATTTGCAGAATTGCTATTTTTAGCAGTTCTTGGCAGGCAGTGTGGGACCACTGCTATTTTTAGCAGTTGGCTGTGGCGGCATCGGGAATCACGTCAGAGTCTGTCAGCATCAGACGGATCAGTAAACGGGTTAGAAATAAGGGAGATATTAATATTTGATCGTATTGATTAAATATTAATTAATTAACGTTTATAATATAAAGTTATAATTTAATATTATAACTTAAGTGATTTCCTTCAAGGGGTGCGCCCAACATCAGAAGGGGCCAAAAAGGGATTATTAAAATATTTAAAAATATTCAGTTGAGGACTATTGAAATATTAGAATATTAAAACGTGAATATTTCATTAAAACCCTATTTTCAAGGGAATCGCACTTTTCAGTGTATTTGAGGGTTTGCCTTGGGAATTGAGCCGATTATGAGATTATTGAATTTGATATTGATCAATTTTTGGTCTGAGCCTGAGACTTAGGGTTTCACGTTCGATTCCTTGGAGAACGAGCCATCTCCAGCGGAAAGCAGTTCAGAGAGTGTGCAATATCACTCGATTTATTGCCTACAGAGGTTTTCTTATTCAGAGAAAACTACAGAGCTTTCAGTGATTGTTATTTGTCAGAGATTCTTTAGTTATTGCATCCAGTTATTATCTGTTACCTTGGGCGCACCACTTACAGAGGTTTATACATTGAAATTTGTGAAGGCCGTACAAATTGATTGCTGGTCTGACAGGCCGTACTTGCACAGCAGGCCGTACTTCTCTTCTTAACACGTGTTTTCATCCTTCTGGGTGAAACGCCTATTACACTGGTTCCAGCATACCTTCCTTGGAGGCGCCAACTTACTGGGAGTCTTCAGAGATCATCATTTCGCAGGAGAGGAGCATTCATTCATTGGGCCGTACAAATCTGTACTTCTGTACCAGCAAAATACCAGGTTTTTGAATCTTGAAAATTCTTCATTTTATACATTGCATGCTTCTGGGTATTATTGTAATCAATTGAAAAGTCGAATAAAGGAGTCTGGCATTGATATTGTTGCATTTCCAGAGCTTTTAGATTTTATTTGAATTTATTGCCATTTATTATCAAAATCGTACCTTTTCAATATTGCATCAAAAACACAAAAAAATACAAAAACCCTAAAACGTCAGAAAAACATTAAAAATCTATCAGAAGCAGTGTTAGGGGGAAACAGGGGTTTCTACAAAAATCTCAACAAGTTTTTAAAACATTAAAACACACATAAATTTGTAAAATATTCTTCGAAAGCATGCATATTACTGAATTTAGAAAACATATCACTAATTTTATTCATATATAAACTAAGTATTTTCCGGTTCATGTACGAGTTTAGTTATGGGTAAGGGTACACACACACACACACACACACACACACACACACATATATATATGTACTTTATATATATATATATAGCATCCCTTGTCTGAAAATACCCGTCCCAATATCAGGGATGTCCTGGGGATAAGGGGACAGCCAGGGGATGTCCCCCTCCCATACCCTGTTTTTGCCAAAATGCAGGAAATGTTTCGAAAACAGGGGGACGGCGGGGTTTGTTGTAGGGGATGGTGAGCTGTCTTAGGGATGGCTAGGGGACGCTTGGACGCCCCCTGACTGTCCCGGGGACGACCCTACGACAGACCTTTAGTTTTATAAAAAAACTTTTTCAATAAAAAAAGCACTATTTTAATACTTTCATGGGCCCCCACCTCTCATGTTGGCCTTATGAAGATTAGACTCACCATTTTGAGTCATTTTTGCATTTGTATGTGAAAGAAAAAAAAGAAGCAATTGTAGAGTTTGAAGTCAGCCATTGCAAGAGTAGGAACAATAATGTATAGAAGGAGAAGAGGTTGAATCTACAAGTGGGGCTGCAAATCCATCAAAGAGGTATATTTTTTCCTTCCCTTTTTTTTTTCAATTTGTTGTACCCAAAATAAATTTTTTGCTTCAATAAGGCATTTTGATAAAATGGTCTAAATCTTGTAAATTTTTTGTCAAAACTCAATTTTAGGTCAAACAAAGCATGGGCTTCTTGGGGGTTTATTGTCTAGAAGATAGTTGCAAAATTTGAAAATATAACCCATAACAATTCTGATTTTCATGACAGGAGTAAGGAATCTTTGCATCAACATGGGACAGTAGTGATTTCACAAGTGGATGATGTTTCTATAGAGTTGTCACATGTTTGTACTTAAGATTTGGGTACAAATGATGCAATTTATGATGAAGATTCATGCAATTATGAGTTTGATTTTTCATATCAGACCTTAGAAAACAAAGCAGAAAAATTATTTATTGGCAATGAATCCTAGGATTGTGCTTTGGATGGACATGCAGTGACTTTGGCAGCGGAGGTTTGTGAAGATATTGTCATAACAGCAACTTTTACCTTGTCAGTTGAGCCATCCTATGAGGTACATAGCAGCAGTTCCTTAGTTGTTGATGTGTGCACAGTTGATAGCACACATGATGCTGCTTGTTATGAGGTGAGTGACATCGATTCAGCCTCATATCACAGTGCAAATGACAAATTGAAAGATTTGTGTGGAGATGTTTCGTCATAGGGGTATCATCATTTAGCAGGGCAATTAAAGGTTAATGACAACAGGATTGCCACAGCCTTAGAGCATTTTGATGTTGCTTGTCAGATGTTGGCTACTTATGGTTGGGGTACTCCTGTGACAATTGAGAACGATGGTTGTGGACTTTCCCTTACATAATTTTATATACTTAGAGAAATGATTGAGATAATGAAGATTAATTATTTACTATTACTATCCAATCGGGACTACCTTCTCAAGTGGGATGGGATTTGTTTTGATGAATTGAAGGGAAAGGAAGAGGAGGTTGATGAGCTCACTCATGAGCTTAAGGTGACTATGGACTCGTTGAAGAGCAGTCAGTTGGCTCTCCAAGACTCATAGTCATGGATAGAGGAGCTTACCGTGAAGTTGAGATTGACACAGTCTTCACAAACCCCAGATGCAATTCGGATCCCTATGGCAGCAGTTGGTGAGGAGCATACACCCACAGTTCATAGCTGTGAGCAGGCTGAGGATGTGGCTACATCCATCACAGATGTTGTGTAGTTAATTTAGATGGGATGAGTGCATTGGTTGAGAGTAGTAGAGAACCACTTGTTGCACTAGGTTCTCCTGAGGTTAGTCCCTTGTTAGGTGATGTAGAGCAGGTGTTTGAGAGCTCTTGTGATGTGATAGTTGATTCTCTCGAGAGTTGCGTAATAGATCACGTCGCTACTATATCGTCATCACAAGAGATATGTTGGGCATTATCCAATATGGAGATTGGTACTCATGTTGATTTGTTTCCCTCTCTTGGAAGCAATTCAATCACTTCATCCCATACAGTTGATTTGTTTTTCCCAAGACTATGATGGTCAACCATTGATAGAGGTGGGAGCATTTTATCTTGATTGCATAGTGAGGAGTGCTCATCACTTCTCCTTTAGTCCACACATGAAGGAATTGATGATGTGTAGGTGTAGAGTGGCTCAGGGTTTATACCATCCGTTGTGGGATGGGAGTTTGCCATCTTTAGAAGATGGGATTATGTGATGACCCAACCCATTTCATAAAGTAAAAATTTCTTAATTTTACATCAACAAGTAAAGATAACGAGTAATAATGCCATTGCAATAAAATTTTTCTTTTCTTTTATAAACATGATACAACATATTTCAACATTTATTCCTTGTTTTTCAACAAAACATCAGAGTAAGAAGGCACATAAATACATACATAGCTCATGGAGCTTTTGAACAAATAGTAGTAAGAAAGTCCAGGAATCTGTCCTTTCAAATCTTGGTTCTTCGGCCGCCTGCTGTGGAGGAGAAGCATCACTCGGGCGCTTTTCCGCAAACCACAGACTCTTAATGCGGTCCCCCGCACATCTATCATTCGATAAATGCCCCTTCCCTACGAAGGAAGAGATTGGTAGAGTATCCGATAAACGACAACCAACTGAGCATAGTGTTGTGTCCTACATAACTAGATCTTGTGCATTTGGCAACTCTCGAACTAGTATGTAATACGGGATCATGGTGAACTGACAGTGTAGTCTCAATCATCTCACAGTCTAAGTGGATGTTGTACATTTTGCTACTTTGGCCAAAGTGTTTCATTCAGTATGTTCTATTGAGGGTCATTTATCACATGCACTATTCAGGGCCGATTTGACTTAAGGCTATCTTACACTACACATAGGTTTTGTCTTTTAATGGATAATATGTACCCTAGACATCCTACAACATACTAAACTACTAGAAATGAATCTGCATTACAATAAAATACACAATTTCCCTCCCATATAGGAATTCCATCCTAGGAGTAACACAAGCTCTTTCGAGTTAATCCGATAACTTAGCTGTTGAACTTTACTTGACTCATGCCTTCATTTCAACCTAGTAAATAGTAACTAATGCAACTAGTATTCTCCTAATATGGAGACCATACAAACAATGTTCATCATAACTAGAATGCATCATTTATCTTTAAACATTTCTCTTCATATGCACAGATAGAAAATACAATTCAGGAGGCAATTTGGTTCCTATGCACAGACAACAAATACAATACAAGAAGTATTAAATGGATAACTTTAGAAAGAGACAGTAGAAGAATATCTCATGCTTCTAATTTTCTTTTCCACAAAATGTTGATGACACAGCCTTCACTTTTGACCAATCCAATAACTTCCAGTACCTCAGATAATTGACAGCTCCCTCTCAAGAATTCACTTTTCCTCACTCAGAAATAGATATTCAAAACTAGTAATTACACAGAAGTAATTAACAACAGACTTATGTTTTGATATAATACGCCTTCTCAAATGGCTACTAAGAAATGATGAAAGTTGTTATTTACTTACAACTGGTAATGTATGATGCTCAAATATCGCAAGTATGAAAGAGGGAATTATGATTTGAATCTTGAATCACAAAGAAATGAGTATATAATCAGAATGAATGGGTAAATGCGAATGGGTAAATGCACTCATACGTTGGGAGACTATTTATAGAGCCCAACCTCCCTTTTGTTTTGGCATGTGGTTTGCCAGCACAACAGATAGACATTTTCAAACAGGGGGTGGCACTAGTTCCCTACCATACTTAGCATAAAAATGGTGAATCATCCTCCAGCAATTGACAACATTTTGAAGAATAATTCAAAACACATGGAGAAATTGTGCCAATCGACACCTATTGGTTTATTCTTCAGATGTGGCGCCAATGTCAGTAATAGGGGATTTAAGATGTGTTGTACCACAAAATTAAAATTTTTGTTACACTTATACATTTTGAAGAAATGAGTTAAAGTCTTGTTAAATCTGTCAAAAAATGTCAAATTTTGGGTTTGCATGTCTTGCATGAGGGGTAAAAACACAAAATTTCCAAAATTTGACGATCTGGGTCTGCTCAAAGCGGCCAAGTCTACAAAACCCAGATCTTAGTTTTTCATCCCTACTTTTTAGGTAAACTGCTATTTTTATAAATTTTCTAAAAATAGTAACTTTTTTTGGGTTTTTTTGGGTTTCTTTTGAAACGGATATTGGCAAAATTATCTAAAAATAGAAAGTGTTTGCCAGGGTCCAAACTGATTTTGATTAGCTCAAAATACTTCCATATCAGGCTGGTGCAGTCAGAATCTCAAAAAAGATCAGTTTTCCCCTAGTGGGTCTATTCTACTTTTTTAGAAGCATATCAGGAGCTCCGGAGTCATCAATGGAGGTCAGTTGGCTGCCAGGCATCAGATTCAATGATCAAGCAATGAACAGAATATCAAATGATGAACGTGCATGTTGAATGAAGAAGGAAGGTGAAATCTGCTTAAAATTGACTAACACTGCTTGACATGGGCACCCCAAGAGGAAATAGGTGCCCATCTTTTTAGGGCATCAAATGATGAAATTAGGGTTCGAGCTTCCAAGCAAAGTTGTTCAGAATTCTCCTTGCTCCACAGTGAATTCGACAGTGCAATCATTGGATCATCCAGTCGTCCATGATTTGAGGTCAAACAGAGGGTTTTCAACCAGAAGATGAAGTGAAAATCATGAAAGTAATGGAAAATTTTCAAGTCTAGAAGTTTTCACTGCCCCTGGTGCCCAGCTTTTTGAGGGGCCTAACTTAGTTGTACGATTTGCAAAAAAGCTCAATCTCTCCAAAATTCAGACGGCTTCGCAATGGGTATCTTCTTCAGAGCATCCAACTTGTCGTTCTCCGACAAATCTAGATCGAGATGAAGGTATAGGATAAGGTTTGAATTTGAAGATAAAATTGAATGAAAAATATTCTAAGTCTGGAGCAAATGGGTGCCCCTATAAGAGAAAGGCATTGATGATTTTAGAGGCTCAAATGGATGAATTTGCCAGTAAAGCTTCCAACATGACTTCTCCATAATAGATCAAGCTTTCCAATGGGATCACCAGCATGTCAATTTGAGTTGGCACTCACCAGATGCAGCAACCAGAACAGAAGGTCTAACAGAGCCATAGTTGAAAGCAGAGAAGAAAACACCAAAAATGGCTAACTCTGGTGAAATTGGGCGCCCCAGCTTGCTAGGGGCACCCAAGCTTTTGATGCCTTAGATCCAACTTTCAGGAGATGCGGCTCCCAAAAGACCCCTCTTGGAATCTTCTCAGCTCCACAACGAGTCCAACCATCAGCCAATCATACGCCCGAATTGTCAGATCTGACATGTTCATCTGGAGAAAAGTTGATGAAGAAATGAAGAAATGTAGAAAAAGTTTCTAAGTTTGGTGCAAATGGGCGCCCCTGGAGAGAAAGGGCGCCCAAGGTTTTGAAGCATGAAATGTTAGAATTTGCAGATGCAGTTTCCAGGATCACCTCGTCAGATTCAATCGAGTTACCCAACAAAGCTGACCGTCAGTCAATCGGATCATTGTAGCTCCTGGAATGAAGATTTCATTAGAAGATCAAAAGGAAATGAAGAAATTGAAAATCATGTAAAAATGGCTAACACTGTGAAAGTTCAGAGCCCCTGGAAGAAATAGGCTCCCATGAATTTGAAGGTCAAAACGAACTTTTTAGCTAGAAGTGCCTCCAGGGTGATCTCCGTAGAATTAGTCAGGTTACGCGATGAATCATCCAGCTCACTCATTGGATCAATCTGGAAGCCACAGATCGAAGGTCAAGTAGGGTGTCAAAACTGTGAAAAGTTGAAAAACCTCAAAAAATGGTTAAGTCTGAGAGAAGTTGGTTCCCCTAGCCAAGAAGGGCGCCCATCTTGCCATGCCTTAGTCAAAATTTTCAAATTTTCAAAGTTGCATGATGAAAGATGAATGTCCAAATTCATTGAACAGACTGGTTTTAGGGTTTTGAAGATTAAACAAAAGAAAGAAAAGCTATTTCAAGCCCTAAATCTATTTAAGACGTCTCTTCCATTCAGTTTTCATCATTTTTGCAGGTGGCGTTCAAAGAAGAAAAGTGGAGTAGCAACTTTGAGTTTTAGTTCAAGATTCAAGAGCTCAAGGTTGCTGATTTTCATGAATAATTTTCAGACCAGCAACATAAGACCTTGCTTTTTCATGCTTTTTTTCATCCAGAAGATCAAATTTTTGAAGGAGAAGGTCAAAGAATTTTAGTTTTCAGTCATCTGGGTCTTTTCATCTCATTTTTCTAAAGAATTTTTGAGGAAATTCATCAAGTTGCAGCAGCTGCTTTTTCCTTGCATGTCAGTGAAATCTTCAGGGTTTCCAATTTTTGATCATTTGGTCCTTTCAAAATAGTCTTCTGAAGAAAACCCATATCACAGCTTTTTCAAGAAAATTTCAAATTCTAGGGTTGGCTGCTTTCTCGATCAGCCATTAGTGTTTTTCAAATTTGATCAATTGGGTCCATTTCTAATTGTATTTTGAACAAAATCTAGGTGCTAACTTTTTTCGAGAAAATTTGAAGAAATTAGGGTTTGCTGCTTTTTCAGTCTACACTCAAAATTTTCAAAAACAGACGATTTGGGTCTTCTTGTAACGAAATTTTGAACAAAAACCATGTCTCAGAAAAAATCTTGAAAAATTTGTCCGTTGGAAGAAGAAAAACCTGCATTCTAAAAATAGTAAGTTGCTCAAAACTTGTTTGAACATAGGCGAGTTTACAGTCATTCTTCAAGGTTTTCAATATGGAGTACACTCCCCTCGAGTTTAAGACCAAATCAGCACTATATCAAAACTTCATCATCTTAGCTGAAGAGCGTAAAAAGGTGTGATATGAGCAATAAAGGAAAGGTATCAGAAAAGAGTTGTGCAATATTCTTCCGATGGAAATCAAGAGAAGTGTTAGAAGCATAAAGTTGCAGAGCCGCCAAGTTATCAATTAATGAGTCATCTTTTCCGGCAGCGATGTTTTTCAAGAATAGAACTCATAAAGTGGCTGAAGAAGTGAAAGATTCTCTAAGTTTGATCACAAAAGGTGCATAGATCTTGGAGAATCAGAATACCGCCTTAGATAGTATCAAATTATCAATACACCTGACCGGAACACAGTTTCCTGTTTTTTAGCGGGGATGTGATTGGGATTTAAAGTTGCTTTCATTTAGAAGCTTTCTTTCCATTTTCTTTCTATTCTTGGAACAATTCTTATCCATTCTTTGAAGAAGAGAAAGAAGATAGAATGTAATAGTTGGTGTTTCTTGGTTTTTTTGCTTTCTTAGGTGTTAGATGTTATCTTCTTTCTAGATTTAGAAATAAAGCTTGCTTGCTGAGCAAACTCTAGATTGTAAAAGCAAGAAGATTTTAGGGTTCCCTACTCCTCTGCTTGCCTATAAATAAGATCCTTTGCTCATTAGTTTTCTGGAACGGTTATTGTGATAGCAAATTGCTGAGTCTCTTTTAGCTAGCAAGTTGTTATTCAGTGTTAGTTCACTTTGTGTTAGAACCATGCTAGTGATAATAAAACACTGAGCCTATTGTGCCTTCTATTTGTTATTCAAGTGTTGTTCAATTGTTTTATGATAGCGAATTGTTGAGTCTCTTTTAGCCAACAAGGAGTTATTGTAATTGTTGTTCTCTTTGTGTAAGAACAAGTTTGCAAGCCTCTTTAGCTGCAAGTTCTTGTTCCGTGCATGCGTTAGGATAATTTTTTGTTCCAGAAGTTTGAGAAATAAAATCATCAGCCTCCTTTGCCTTGGTATAATGTCTAAAATTTCTGTTTATTGTGTTATGCTTTTGTGATCTTAATTTCAGCTTACATTAAAGTGTGTAGATGTATGTTGAGAAAGAGTTTATTGAAGCACTTTGTCAGAAAATCAACCTTGTTCATTTCTAGTTTCTCTTGCTCTGCGTATTACTTGAGAAGTTAGAAATGCCTTTAGCTTAAGTTAGCCGTAGTGGAAGTTCTTAAATCAAAAAATCTCAGCTGCGACGTTTGTGTTTTATAAACCTTGTGCTCTAGCTGATCAAAAAGATAGGCAACTTAGTTTTTAGTTTACTTTCTTTCAACACCATCAGCAAGAGAGCTTCCCCTCATTTGAAGAGCAATTTATTTGTGCATAGCTGTCCGTTTCAAATCCACATTCCACAGGTGCGAATTTAAACGGCAACAAGATGATCACAGAGAAAAAGTCATTTGTTAAATTGTGTAGACATCGCCTATTTCCAAGCAAAGTCGACAGAGCTTCCAACTGCGTTGGATTCCTGTGTTGATTTCATTCATTGCAATCAACTTGTTCAAATGTATTTACATTTTCGTGTTAATCACTAGGTCGTGTGGCTTCTTCACAGGCAGTATTGAATTTAATTCCCGTTTCAAAGTTTAATCGATTCATAAATATTTTGATTCAATGTTCACAAGATATACTTCAAAAATATATCGATTCAATAACATTTTGTTCTCCATAGTTTGAATGATGAATAATCAATTGATTTGAAAATAAATTGATTACCACAGTTGAATGATAAATATTCCATTGAATAGGAAATAAATTGATTTCCTAAGTGAGAGATTAATATAAAATCAATATGGGAAATATTTTGATTTCGAAATACGAGTCGATAAGGAATGTATATATTATATTATGTCATGTCCCCTTCTAGTTGACATCTCTCAGAGCACAGGATTAGCCTATTATGCGACCCTCGTAGGTTGATAGGTTGGATAGAGGGTCTTGATGGAGCTTGGCTCAACTTCAGTTGTCAGTATTTGCTCAGTTGGCTTTCGTTCGGGCTCATTCGGACACTTTTAGGCTGAGTTGCTATTTTTAGCAGTATTCAACACTCAGTGAGGCACCCCTGCTATTTTTAGCAATATGGATTGATCAGGTGCAGAATCATCCACTTCGTCACCAGCTTCAGACGGTTCGTAAATCGGACTCATTTCGAGGGAGATATTAATATTTAATTGATTAATTAAATATTAATTAGTTTTGGAGCATATGTTATAAAGTTATAATATTTTAATATTATAACTTAAGTGGATTAATGAAGGGGCCGTCCATCATGGAAGGGGGCCATTTGACGATTAAATTTATAATTAAAAATTTGGCTGGAGACTATTGAAAGAATTAAAATAATAAGTCGAATTCTTTTAATGATCCCTATCTTTAAGGAATTCGCACTTTTCATGTGTATAACGCCTTTTCATTGGAATTCGAGCCATTATGTTATTTTGTGAATTGAAAATTGATCAAGTATTGACCAGAGCACGGAAGCCAAGGGTTTCAGTCTCAGAGCATTGGGGAACGAGCCATCTCCAGTGAAAGCATTTCAGAGGGTGTGAGATATCATCTGATTTATTGCCAGGCAAGAGATTTCTTCATCCAGAAGAAGTTACAGAGCTTCACAGAGGTTTACATCTTCAGGTTTTCAGAGAGATTTTCATCCAGAAGAGTTTCCTATAGTAGGCGCCTATTTTACTTGGATTTGGAGATTCTTATAAGGGCCGTACTATTTCATTTATTGCTGCTGTGTACCAGGCCGTACATTTTCTGTACCAGGCCGTACCATATGTGAAAGAGGCGTATTTTTGTCTCAGGGTAAATCGCCTTCATTCTTGGCAGATAGGCTTCACAGTTAGAGGCGCATATACCATTAGCAGTTGTTTCTTCCTTCAGGCGCAAGGGAAAAGTGGCCAATCATCTCAGCCGTACCATCTCCAAAAGATCATTTATTGCTGCAATTTCCAGGTTTTCAATAAATATCATTGCCTTTTTATTTGCATGTAATTGGATCTTCATTGTAATCTTTTCAGAAGATTAAATAATAGTCTGGCATCAGTATTTGCAATAGTTTCTATCATTTCCGGAGTAATAAGAATTTATTTAGATTTTATATTATTTTATTGCAAAATCGCCACTTTCAATATTTATGCAAAAACACCAAAAAAACCAAAAATCACAAAAACAAACAAAAAAAAGTCACATTCAGGAAACAGGGGAAACAAGGGTTTCTACAGTGGTATCAGAGCTAAATCCTACCATCCTGAGGGTTTAGTAGTCTTATGCAGCCACAACAGATTGGGTCTCACAGGTATTACACACGCAGGCGAGCCTTGATTGACAGGCAACAGGGTTCGATCCGGCAGCTGGAAAACATGGCTGACAGAACAGATGTTCCTAGAAATGATATTCCTCAAAACCCTAGAGATCAGGACGATGCAGAGGTTTTACATGCACTCAGAGACTTACGAGCAGGTCAACGGCAGTCTAATGATGTATTACAGCAGTTGACAGTAGCACCTCAGAGATTGGGTACTCCGAGGAGACCGTCACCACATCGTGACGATGACAGGAGTGATGCAGGATCACGGAGAGCACCTAGGACTGCTTCTCGGACAGCAGACAGACCCACGAGGCCTACGTTCGTGAGATAGGAGGCCGATGAGGCCATGGCAGGTGAGGAGCATGATGAGTTGTTCGTAGATACACTTATGGCAGCGAAAGAGGAGTGGGAGTTAGTACCACCTAATGTCAGAGAGAGGATCACCTTTGACAGATTTATTACACAGAGGCGAGAGAACCACAGAGGGCGACAGGATTGGAGACCTAGATACCAAAATCATGATCTAAAACATGCGACGAACAGGCTCAATCTAGCGATGTTCGACAGTAGTGGTAAGGTGATAGCCCAGGCATGGATTAGTAAGCTAGACACATTCCTCACATTACATCCGATGGCTGAGAGAGATGCTATCAGATATGCGACACTACATCTTGAGGGAGTGGCTTACGACTGGTGGCACCACGGTATGGTGACGCTACAGCATGATAGGATCACATCATATCAGGACTTTGTTGACAGGTTGGTGGAGCGGTTTGACAGGAAGGATCCAGAATCCTACTTCAGAGACTTGGCTCAGTTGAGACAGAGTGGCAGTTTGGAGTCTTATATTGGTGACTTTTAGAAGTTATCAGTTATGGTTCCGAATATTTCAGAGAGACGACTTGTGGTACTCTTCATGGAGGGTTTGACAGAGCCATTGAGAGGGTTGATCAAAGCTTTTGATCCTCCTTCATTACAGGAAGCGATGAAGAAGGCACGTAGTATGGAGTTGGCAGCACCTTCCAGTAGATTCAACTCCAGAGGTTCTTCTTCTTTCAGGGACAATAAGGGCTTTAACAGAAATAGAGAGAAGTCTGATTTTAACAAAGAGAAATCAGATTTCAAGAATGATTCAAAGGGTAAATCAGCAGCACCACCTTTGGATCGAGAGGCCCTTAACGATCTACGCAGGAAGAAGCTTTGCTTCTACTGCAAAGGTCCCTATGACGCCAATCACGATTGTCCTTTGAGGCCTAAGGGCAAGGCAAATCGAGTGATGTGGGGTATTATGAGGATTCAGAGTCGAATTCTGAACAGCAGAGAGAGAGTTAGAGAGTTAGAGGCTAGAGGCTTCAGAGCCTAAGGCAGAGGCAGAGTCAGAGCTTCAGATACAGAAGGCACACCTATCTAGCATTCAGCAGGAGGGCTCATTCAGGATTCGTGGAGTGTTGGCAGGACAGAGGGTCATTACCCTTCTCGATACAGGAGCCACACACAATTTCATTGATGCTAGATTCGTTTAGAAACATGGAGTCATTACTGAGGAGTTCGAGGGCATTAGAGTTAAGGTGGCCGACGGATACACTCTTAGGTTTGAGCGCATGATTAAGGATCTCCCCTTACGCTTGAACAATTATGAGTTCAAGGCTGATTACTACGTAGTTAACATGGGAGACATTGATTTGGTCTTGGGCATGAAGTGGCTTCATTCACTTGAGGAAGTCACTCTTCGTCTTAAGGACATGGAGATCCGTTTTGATGTTGACGGGAAGACACATATCCTAAAAGCAATTCAGGACAGCAACATCAAAACAATTTCTTTTCGTCGGATGGAGAGGCTCATGCGACACGATATGGTAGAGTGGGCTACGAGTGCACATTGGCACCTATGCAGGAGGGACAACGAAGACTGAGTATCATCCGGACATTCAGCAGTTGAGAGTCAAGCATGATAAGGTATTCAGTGATATTCCATCAGGGAGACCTCCAGACAGGGGCATAGAGCACATTATAGAGCTCGAGGAGGGCGCTAAGCCCGTTATGATAACTCCTTACAGGCATCCTAAGGGGTTGAAGGATGAGATAGAAAAGACAATAAAGGAGTTACTTGCTATGGGTCACATTCGACCTAGCAAATCACCATTGCTTCTTCGGTTGTTTTGGTAAAGAAGAAGGATGGAACATTACGCATGTGCATTGACTACAGAGTCCTGAATAAGAGGACGATTAAAAACAAGTATCCAATACCTCGTATAGACGAGCTTATTGATGAGCTCCATGGTGCATGTTACTTCACTAAAATAGACTTATGGTCGGGGTATCATCAGATCAGGGTTCGTGAGCAGGACATTGAGAAGACTGCCTTCCGATGTCATTGTGGGCACTTCGAGTTTGTAGTGATGCCATTTGGGCTCACTAATGCGCCAGCTACATTTCAGTCCACGATGAACAGGGTTTTTCATTCATTGCTGAGGAGATTCGTATTGGTCTTCTTCGATGATATCCTTATTTACAGCAGGACTTGGCAGGAGCATTTGGCTCACTTGGAGAAAGTGTTGAGTATTCTGGAGAGGGAGTCCTTGTACGCCAAGGAATCCAAATATGATTTGGGAATGACCGAATTGTTATATTTAGGTCACATTATCAGTGCAGGCGGAGTGCAGATGGATCTTGAAAAGATCCGCGCTATTATTGACTGGCCTACACCGGCAAACCTGACACAGTTGAGAGGGTTTCTAGGTTTGTGTGGGTTCTATCGCAGATTCGTGAATGGTTATTCACGACATGCAGCCCCTATGATAGATTTACTAAAGAAGGGTGCATTTATTTGGACTCCTGAGGCACAGGAATGTTTTGAGAGATTTAAGGAGTTGATGACTACATGCCCTGTATTGGCACTACCTGACTTTTCGAAGCCTTTCGAGCTTCAGTGCGATGCATCAGGTGAGGGCATTGGTGCGGTGCATTGGTGCGGTGCTTATGTAGGACAAGCACCCTATTGTATATGAGAGCCGTAAACTCAGAGGGCCAGAGAGACTTTATAGCATTTACGATAAGGAGATGCTCGCTATAATGCATGCCTTAGCAAAATTTAGGCGGTATCTTGTTGGCAGCAAATTTTGCATCAAAACTGATCATAACAGTTTGAGACACTTCTTGGGGCAGCGAGATCTCAATGATCGACAGCAGAAGTGGGTCAGTAAATTGCAGGCATATGACTTTGATATCTCGTATATCAAAGGTACACATAATGTAGTAGCTAATACTCTTTCACGCCGGCCATATTTGAGCTCTATGGTTCACATTTCAGAGGATTGGAGGCATATGATTGTGGCAGAGTATGCCAAGGATTCTTGGGCTTCCAGCATTGTTGAGGGATCGATGATTGATACCAGGTACACGCTTGTGAATGACTTGATCATTTACAAGAACAGGGTTTATTTGATCCCAG
>VDFB02047397.1:106157254-106243510 GCA_007258455.2 Sequoia sempervirens | reverse complement strand
CCTTTACAATTTATGCTCAAAACCCCAAAAACCACAAAAAATCAAAAAACTTCAGAAAAGACAAACAAAACTGTTAGATTTGAGAAACGAAGGAAACTAGGGTTTCTACAGCAGCACAAATTATTGATGAAGACGAGATGACCAAGGAAGCTGAATTTGATGCAGATGGCATCATGAATCTGAACACAAACATCATTCCCAAGGGGATGATACAATTGGAAAGAATATTTGATCAAGACCAAATCAACAAAGCAAAGAATCAAAGGATTGAAGATGACCAATATGAAAAGATGAATATTGGAACCGAAAGTGAGGTTAAAAATGTATACATTGGTAAGGCCTGCACGCCCGAAGAAAAGGCTGGAATAGTTCAGACCATAGTTTACATACTCGGAATCGGAGAGTACTCGGCAAGCCCAAAATTTTTGACTCGGGAAAAACTCGGGAAAAACTCGGCAAATACTCGACAAACTAAAAAGTAGCAAAATTTCTCATAAAAACATTTTTTTTTGCAAAATTCAATTACAAAATGCATCAAATGAGTCTAAAAACCATGAGGGAGTGTTTTATATTAAATTTCATAATTCAATACATTTGGATTACAAAATGGCATCATTATACGAGGCTACATAGTGAAACTGCTAATAACTCTAATAACTAATGAATTTATGATGACTGTATTTGAAAATCACTGTATGGATCAATGTCATCCAAATCAATGAGCTCATCTGACAATTCCTACACCTTTTTTGTGCGAAGCCGAAGGTTATATTGAACAAAAACAAGATCATTGAGGCGTTGATATCATGGCGAAATTGCAAATAATAATATCATTTTTCTACATCATATTTAATATTTATTATTATTTTAAAAACTAAATTCCATATATTATTTTATTATAATATATTAATAATATTATAATATCATGGCAAATAATAATATAAAACGATAGTATTATTTGCCATGATATTATTATATATTAATAATATTATAAAATCATGGCAAATAATAATATAAAATGATAGTATTATAAATTATTTGCCATGATATTATTATAAATTAAAATTATAATACAATAATATATGGAATTTGAGTTTTAAAATAATAATAATTAATAAATATTAAATATTAAATATGATGTAGAAAAGTGAAAACATTTTATGAATATTAAAAATTAAGACCCATAATATTATTATAAATTTATAATAAAATAATGTATGAAAATGAAATTTTAATTTTAGAATAATAATAAAATATTATATTGATGTAGTATTGTAGAAACGAAAATGAATTAATATTTTTATTATTTTATACATAGACATTTGGAAGCATATGTATAAAATAATAAAAATATTAAATTATTGAAACTTTGTAGTTTTGAACTAGCATCACTGGATTAAATCGAAGCACTGGAATGCACTAAATCTAAAGTATTTGAAAAAAATAAAAAATGAAGAACTAGAATGCACGATGCAGAGGAGGAAAGTTTTTAACTAACCTGGAAATCGCGCTACAAATCGCACTACAAATCACGCAACCACCACTGCAAATCGTGCAACCAACACATGCAGATCGCCGAAAACAAATCCAGGTGACTGTAACTAGCAAAAATGAGGATTTAATCGCACGAAACCGCGTCCAAAATGCAGTAAAAACGTGTAAAAAAAACCCGCGAAAATAAAAACGTCAAGAAAAACGCGTTAGGGTTTTTGTGCCGGGTTTTCTACGATTGATCAAGAGATTATGCGGCGATTACTCGGAACAAACCAGGGAAAAAAACGGCTAGGGTTTCCTGCGAGTAAAAGTCAAGATTACTCGCCCAGCCAAAAAAATGGAGATTACTCGTCTGCTCGGAGAGTAATCGCTGATTATGAATACAGAGGTTCAGACCATGAGGGAGTTTGCTAATGTCATAGCTTGGATTTATGAAGATTTAAAAACTTATGATACTTCCATCATCATGCATACAATTCCTTTCAAGTCGGGAAGCAAGCCGTTCAGATAGCGTCAAAGGCCAATCAACCCAATATTGGAACCTCTCATATATTAGGAAGTCAAGAAATTGTTATCAACAAGAATCTTATTTCCAATGCGCCACTCAACGTGGGTTGCGAACCTCGTCCCAATCTGAAAGAAAAATGGAGAAATAAGGCTATGTGTTGATTTTCGTAACTTAAACAGAGCCTTTGAAAAGGACAATTACCCTTTTCCATCACTCGATGAAGTCTTACAAATTGTCAATGGTCACAAATGATCTCCTTTCTAGACGGATATTTTGGATACAACCAGGTCCTTGTGGAATATGAAGACAGATTAAAAACAACGTTCACGACCAAATGGGGAACCTTTGCCTACAAAAGAATGCCCTTCAAGTTAATTAATGCAGGAGACACATTTCAAAGGGCCATGGACATCGCCTTCAGAGACTTAGTTGGGAAATGCATAATCATCTATATGGATGATGTGATAGTGTTTTTGAAGAAGAGAGAAGACCATGTAGAAGATTTGAGGAAAGTTTTTCAAAGATGTCAGAGGTATGGGATTTCCTTAAATCCAAAGAAATGCATATTCAGGGTCACCGAGGGGAAATTATTGGATCACCTGATCACTAAAAAGGGGATATTAATTGATCCTGAACGCATAGAGGCAATTTCAAGGATCCATTTCCCTACTAACCAAAAGGAATTGAGATCTTTCTTTGGAAAGATCAATTTTGTCAAAAAATTGATCACTGGCTTCGCTGAGATAGTAAAACCCTTGAATGAGATGCTAAAGAAAGACGCCAAGATGGAATGGACATCGTCAACAAAGAAATCCTTTGAAGAAATTAAGCAGGCCATAGTTGACGCTCGTGTTCTGGTCAGTCCAGATTATACAAAGCCTTTCCACTTATATTCCTTTGCATCAGAGCATTCATGTGACGCAATGCTTACTCAGAGAACAGAAGAGAAAGATGAACATCCCATAGCTTTTATGAACTCAACTCTTAAGGATGCAGAATTGAGGTACCACAATATTGAAAAGCAGGCCTATGCATTGGTGAAGGCCATCAAAAAATTGAGGTACCCCAGTAAAGTTTTTGCCATCGTTCCTAATGCGGTTGTTAAAACACTCCTCATGCAGAGTGAGTTAGGAGATAGAAGAGGAAAGTGGGTCGCCACTATCCAAGAGTTTGATATTGAGCTACAGCCAATGAAGCTAATTCGTGGACAAGCTTTAACCCAAACTATGGCCATTGAAGGGCCCGGCCTAGTGCAACAAACATATGTATTAACTGACACCTCCCCAGAGGAGTGGTATTATGACATTACCGCATATTTGATAAATTAAAAGTATCCTGCATAGATGAACCCAGCACAAAAGCGAGCTTTCAAGCGTAAGTGCCAACGTTACATGCTACAAGGATCAGTACTCTACAGAAAGAACCACGAAGAAATCTACCTGAGATGCGTAGGAAATGATGAAGCTAAGAGAGTCATGGAACATTTCCACTCTAAGTTCAATACAGGCCATGGGGGAAGTCAGGCTACGGCCTATCAAATTTTAAGAGCAAGGTACTATTGGCCCACTATTTTCAAAGATGCATATGAGCATGTCAAAACCTACCACACTTGCCAAATTACTGCAACTCGTGAAAAGAAACCTGCTATGCCACTACAACCAATCATGGAAGTGAAGCCATTCGCAATGTGAGGACTTGATTTTATCAGCATGATAAATCCACCATCTTCAGCAGAGCATAGATATATTTTGACTACAACTGTTTACTGTACCAGATGGTCTGAAGCCCAAGCATTGAAGAATTGTACGACAGATGCAGTAATCAAATTTTTGAAACATTACATTATCACTAGATTCGGTTGTCCTAACACTTTGGTATGTGATAATGGTTATGCTTTCACTTCCTTGAGGTTTTCCAACTAGGCATTCGATTACAGGATCATTTTGAAATTTTCCTCAAACTATTACCCCCAAGGTAATGGGTTGGCAGAGTCGACAAACAAGAATTTGCTGAATGTGATCAAGAAGTTATTAGAGAAGAATCTGAGAGGTTGGCATTCTCAGCTCAGATATGCTCTCTAGGCAGACAGAACAAGAGCCAAGAAGCCATTGGGAACCTCCCCATATCACTTAGTTTATGGGCAAGATCTTGTTTTTCCCATTCAGTTAAGAATTCCAACATTGAAGTTCATGCAGGATTACTTAGACCCAAAAGACAGAGTTCAGATTCGCCTTTCACAGCTCCTATTATTGGAAGAACAGAGAGATCAAGCTCTTGAAAATTTTGCAAAGCATCAAGGGGTTGTCAAACGATGGTTTGACAGACGTGCAACAACAAACTCCTTTAGGATTCTCCGTTCTAGTCCTTTATTGGGATAAAGCTCACAAGAGGAGAAGAGACCATGATAAATTTGACAACCTGTGGAAAGGACCATATCAGATTTCTAAGATATTGGGAGAGAACGCATTCAAGTTAAAAACCTTGACAGGAGAAGACATCCCACTGCCCGTTAACGGGCAATTTTTGAAACATTATTTCTAGCCCTGAGTTCCTTGATGGGACTTAGCTGTATATAGTTAGAGTAGTTGCTTTTCAATCCTGGTTTGTTTAGTTTAGTTGCTTTGTTTTGTTAGTTTAGTTGCTTTGTTTTGTTAGTTTAGTTGTTTTCCTTTCTTAGTTTAGTTTGCTTTCGCTTTCGATTTGGTTTAGTTTGCTTCTATTTTGTCTTAGGTTTGGATTACCTAGATATTGTTTTGAATAAAGGAGGGTTTCTCATTTGTTAAGAAGGTGGTGTTGCTTACGCGCACACTCTAGATTGACCCTGCTAGGTTATGTTGAAAAATATTCCTTGGATAAATATTTATGGACAATCTTAGAATCCTAGATTAATTGTTTTTAAAGTATCCTAGAGTTAAGGTTAGTACTTGACTAGAAAGGGAATCATCTATTGTATTTTGACATTGACTCTTATAGTTATTACATCATTCAAACTTAATCAATTCTCTAAGTCATTATGGTTTCCTAGGTGAAGTCATGGCTAAATAAAATAAAATAAAGAAAAGTCTTGCTTCAGTGCCACCATAATGCTCAAACCCATGTGAGCTTCATTGCTTACAAGCCTATGTGTGGAAACATGTGAAAAGAAGAGAATATCAAAATAAATGAAAAGAAAAAAATGAAAGATCAAAACACTTGGCTTTGCATGTGTGGACATCTCTACAGGGATACAAAGAATCAAAAAAATAAAATAATAAATCGCTGGAAGTAGAGCAATCTCCGTGAGCTTATAGAGATAACCTCATCGGGGCTACGGACGCTCGCCGACAGCAAGGCTCTATCCAAGGATGCTTTTGAAGTTAAGACAAACTATACAAATAGCAATGATGAAATCGAAGAAGTCATATTGTTCTTATGAGACGGGAATAAACGCATCCGCACACACTCGTAACTAAAGGATGAAAGGTCTTGATACAGTTTAGGATTCCTCTTTCTTTTTGAATGCTCTTCTTAGCTAAAGGGGTGAGTTAGTTAGAATTAATCTAAGATTTCGGGTTTTGAAGTGGGTACTATCTTTGGAATGCTCAGAAACATTCCCAACGTGCAGTCACTAGATGTTGTGACCTTGTTGTACCCCAAAATTAAAATTTTTGTTACACTTAGACATTTTGAAGAAATGAGTAAAAGTCTTGTCAAATCAGTCAAAAAGGTCAAAACTTGGGTGTGCATGTCTTGCATGAGGGGTTAAAACGCAAAATTTTCAATTTCTGACGATCTAGGTCTGCTAAGAGCACCTTAATCTACAAAACCCAGATCTCAGTTTTTCCATCCCTAAATTTTAGGAAAACTACTATTTTTAGAAATTTTCTAAAATTAGTTACGTTTTCTGGGTTTTTTTGGGTTTCTTTCGAAACGGATACTGGCAAAATTTTCTAAAAATAGAAAATTTCTAAAAATAGCAAGTTGGTCCGACAGGGTCCAAACTGATTTTAATTGGCTCAAAATGCGTCTATATCAGGCTGGTGCAGTCAGAATCTTAAAATAATCAGTTTTGTCCTGCTGGGTCTATTCTGCTTTTCAGAAGCATATCTGGAGCTCTAAGGTCATCAATGGAGGTCATTCGACTGCTAGGCGTCAGTTTCAACACTTAAACTTCCAGCAGAAGGTGAAATGATGAACGTGCAGAAAGAACGAGAAAGAAAATTGAAAATTCATGAAAATTTTCTAACACTGGCAAGTTTGGGTGCCCCTGTTGAAGAAAGGGGCCCACCTTTTTAGGGCATCATATGATAAATTAGGGTTTCAAACCTCCAGTCAATCTTGTTCAGTTCTCTACCAGCTTCGCAATGGATTCAACGGCGCAGTCATCAAGTGATTCAGTCACCCGGAATTCAAAGCTGAATAGGGGAGATCCACACTGGAGTCAGAACGAGGAAAGTTGAAAATGTTGAAAATTTGACTAAGTGTTGAGAAAATGGGCACCCCTGTTGAAGAAAGGCGCCCAAACTTTAAGGAGGTGAAACGAATGAATTTGCAGATAAGGCTCTTACGTGATTTCGTCTTAGTTGATCCAGCTATCCAGCGAGACACTCAGCACGTCAACCGGAGTTCGCAGTCACCAGATGTGAGGAGCTGAAAGTAGGGTCCGACGAAGGCTGAGAACCAAAATTCAGAAGCAAACACAGAAAATCAACAATAAAACTAACTCTGGTGAAAGTGGGCGCCCCCAGCCAAGAAGGGCGCCCAAACTTTTGGGGGCCTTAAAATCATTATTTGATGAAGTTCATCCCAGAAGACCCCTCTTCATTCTTCGTCAGCTTCGCGATGAGTATAATATCCAGTCAATCTGACATCCAGAACTCCAGATTCGACGAGATCGTCTGTAGAAGGGAGTTTATGAAGAAATTTGAAAGCTATGAAAATGGTTATCTCTGGGTGAAATGGGCGCCCCTAGAAGGAAAAGGCTCCCACGAATTCGGAGGTCAAGATGAAGTCTTTCGCCAGAGGGGCCTCCAGAACTTCTTTCTTAGAATCAGTCAGGCTCTGCCGTGAAACCTTCAACTCGCCTGTCGGATCATTCTGCAAACGAGAAATCAGAGGCGAAGTATCATGTCAAAATGAAGAAAAGTTGAAAATATCAAAATTTTGGCTAACAGTGGATAAAGTGGGCGCCCAAACTCTCATGCCTTAGAGAATTTTTTGAGGTTTTCAAATTTTTCAAAGTTTTCAAAATTTGCAAGAGGAGAATGGCGTCCAAGTGCAAGGAGACTAAGTTTGAGGGTTTTGGAAATAAAAGAAACGAAAGCAAAACCTAATCCAAAGCCCTAAAGTCTATTTAACATCATTCTTTCATGTATTTTTCATTATTTTTGCAGGTAGCATCCAGAGGAGAAAGTTGGAGCAGCAAGTTTGAAGAATTTTTATGATTCAAGAATCCATCTTTGCTGGTTTTACATCAGATTTTTCAGATCAGCAAGCATAAACCCTTGTTTTTCTCAAGCTTTTTGTTCCAGAAGATCAAATTTTTCAAGCAGAAGGCCAAGGCTTTCCTCTTTTCAATCATCTGGGTCTTTTTGCCTCAATCTTCTGAAGAATTTTTCAAGAACTTCATCAAGTTGCAGCAAGTGCTTTTAATTTGCATGTCAGTGAAAACCTCAGTGCATTCAAATTTCAACCATCTGGGTCTTTTCCAATCAGTCTTCTGAAGAAAACCCATATCGCAGCTTTTTTTCAAGAAAGTTCAAAACCTAGGGTTGGCTGCTTTTTCGATCAAACGTCAGGGTTTTGCAAATCTAATCAACTGGGTCCATTTCTAATCATATTCTAAACAAAACCAAGGTGCCAGCTTTTTTCGGGAAAAATTGAAGAAATTAGGGTTTGCTGCTTTTTCAAGCAAAATTCAAAATTTTCAAAAACGGACGATCTGGGTTGTCTTGCATCGATATTCTGAACAAAACCCATATCTCAAAAAAAATTCTCAAAAATTTGTCCGTTGGAGCACAAAAAAAATCAGCATTCTAAAAATAGAAATTCTCTAAGACTTGTCTGAACCAAGGCGATTTACAGTCATTCTTCGAGTTTTCAGAAATGGAGTACACTCCTAATGTTTTCAAGTCCGAATCAGCTCTGTTTAACAATTATATCAAAACAGCTGAGACAGACTTGCATCATGTCAAGCCGGTGTTCGATCTAGATGCCTTGGAGAGAGCAGGCAACACTTCAATCAAGAACCTGGGACATTTTGGACTCCTTGCAGCAGCGTCAATTCCTATATCAGTTCAGAGCCTTGAGTTCGTAATCGCTTGCATTAAGCATTACAACTCGGCTACAAGGGAGATCCAATCAGCAGACGGTAGATTGATTTGCAGTCTAAAGCATGATATGATCGAATGGTGTTTTTCCATTCCCCCGTGGCCTGAAAGCGTAACTCTTTCAAAGGGTGAATGCGAAAGGATGTGGAATATGCATAAAGATAAATATAGCAAGAAGATTGCACAGAGATGGATGAAAGAAAAACATAAAACATTGCCCAAGAATGTCGGGTGAGGGGAGTTCAAGGACGAGGTTGCCATCATCATCACTTTGCTCAACAGGGTCACTGGCTCAGAGGATGCCACCAAGTTCCAACCTTGGATGTTTTATGCCATACCTCACATCATGAAAAAGACCGAATTCTATGATTGGCCTACTCTAATTAGTGACTGCCTACATCAGCAAATAACAGAATATTTTCAATTTCATGTATTCCACATGGTGTCATACCTAGTCTACCTGGTGGCCTATCAAGGTCAATTCAGAGGGTTGAACACCGAGGGATCGTTGAGCGTACAACACATATATAACTACTATCCCCAGTTGGAATTCACAAAGTCGTTGCACCACTACAAAAGGGTGAACGAGGCCTCTTGATGTACACAGTGCGGGACTTAGACAACGAATTGCACGTTCGCATCTCTTCAGTTGCCAAGGCAGCAATGGCAGAATGGGCAGATTGGTTTATACAGTTTCCTACCTTTACCTATCTCAGGGTCTATGGTTATTCAGGTGCCCCGCTCATGTTGCCAAGGTATCCGTCAGATGAGGTCATCTTCATGGAATTCTTGAGGCAGGCTCATGGTGTCCACACAGTCTTGAGAAATAGAAAGAAACCCTCTCTTCACCTTCCATTAGGGTTGGGTATTTATACATGCAGGACTGTTGCAGATGCCAGGACAATTGGAGAAGAGTTAGATAAATTCGGCCTCAAGTCCTATAGTGAGAGGCGATCATTTGATCCTCATTGTGTCTACGCTGGCCGATTGGAGAAGAACTATAATCACATAGCCGCACTTGAAGATTTTTGGGCTAACTGTGCAGATGAGTTTGAAGTGCGAAGGCGTAGTTACAGCAGGCTAACTCTCCATCAGATGAAAGACTGCTTAAATGAGGATATAGAGGGGCTATTAGATGAGGATGAAGATGTGTTTCTCCCGATGTACACTCAGAAGCGAATCGAGCATCAGCCTCTTCCGCAAGTTAACTGGGAAAACAAGGAATCTCTTTCAGTCGAAGACAGAACAAGACAAGTCATTGAGCATAGTAAGGTTTTCTTAGTGTTTAAAAGGAAGAACTCCATTCCAATAGCAGAGCCGCCAAGGATAATTCCCTCTTCTTCCAAAGCACAGTTGAAGGGAAAGGGTAAAAGTCAGTCTCAAGATGGCGTCAAAGGTAGTAGATCAAATAAAAATGTAAAAAGAAGGTTGGATTTCTCAGGCATAGTCATACAGGAGCAGCCTACAGTTGATTCAGAAGTTCCTCCTGACGAGCCCGTACCTCAGAATGAAGCAGACAAGCCACCTTCAACACATGTTTCTATACCTTTGACAAGTTCTACACCGATTCACATTGATCTTGATATCGAAGATGATGAAGAGATTTTAGCAGCACCTCCTAAGGAAGTTAGTAAAGATACTACTATGTCTTGGCTTGAGAAATCCTTAGGAAGGGTTAGGAGAAGGCCTTCATATCAAGTGAGTGTTGATGATCTCGATAACATTTATCAGGAACCTCCTAAGAAGAAGGCAAAGAAGCAAGTTCACTTTGATAGGAATCCTGATAACGAGATAGTCATAGAGACTGCAGTGCCCCCAGAAGACAAGGACAGGGATGAGGTAAATATGGATGATTTTGTCATGGTCAAGGCTAATCTCGGTAGAAATACCAAACATGGAGATTTGAGTCTCTTCAAAGTTGTATCCGAAAACCTTCAAAAAAGAGTGCTTAAGGACGGAGAAGACAAGGCAGCCCTTCAGGCTGAAAATCAGCAGCTCAGGCTTTTCATTTCTAACCTTGTTCATGGTTCTTCAAAAACAACCCAGTTGCTGCCCCAGGTCTTGGAGACACCAGCTGATCACCATCAGTTAAGACAGCTGGTCATATGTGGGAAAGAGACTCAGGAGTGGATCGAGAGCTTCACTGTCAAAGGAAAGGAGATTTTGACATAGATGTTCCAGTTAAGAGAAAACGCTCATAAGCTACGTCAAGGCATCCAAGTGTTTGAATAGACATTGGCTGAAGTAAAACCGAGACATGAGATTATCATTGCTGATTTAGACACGGCTTACAGTTCAGTAGTTTCAAGAGAACACAAGAAACAAATCCTTGCCTGGAGGGAGCGTCACGTTTTCAAAGTTAAAACCTATGAGAGGATATCTGAAGAATTCATCGCCTACAGACAAAGGGTGGTTGAAGCTCTTCTTTTCATCAGCAAATTCGTCATAGAGATCCCCTCTTAGTACAGTCTTGAAGATGGTTCCTACGTCGGGCTTGAGGAGGTGCAAAATCAGTTCCAAAGTGTTGTTCACAGTTGCAGTCTAGTTGGCAGAAGGATAGGCCATATTTCAGTGATGTCAACAAAGTTCGATAAAGCGGCCAATGAGGTCGAAGATTTCCTGAGATCTATTGCAGATGCTGAAGATATTCTTGAAAAGCGGTGCTTTGTTGTTGATGGCATAGATGCACCAAACCGGGACACAATCTCTAACTTCCTAGCGGATGTGATCGAGCTTTAAAGCAGCTTTCTTCTAGAAGCTTTCTTTCCCACTTTTTTCTATTCTTGGAATAATCCTTATCCATTCTTTGAGGATAGAAAGAAGATAAGATGTAATAGTTGGCGCTTTTCTGCTTTCTAGGGTTTTATCTTTCTAGATTTAGTAATAAAGCTTGCTTGCTGAGCAAGCCCTAGATTGTGAAAGCAAGGAGATTTTAGGGTTCCCTACTCCTCTGCTTCTCTATAAATAAGAGCCTTTGCTCATTTAGTTTCTTTAACGGTTATTGTCATAGTGAAATTTCGCCTAAGTCTAGAGAGGTGTGCCAAGGAAAGTGGAGTAAAGTCTTCAAACTCTGCCATGGAGAATGGCAAGACCTTTTGGAACTCCACCTAGCCATGGAAAGAAGTTTTGGAAGTCTGCCCAAGCCTTGATGAGGAAATGGCAAGAAGATAAGGAAGTCTGCCCTACCTTCGCAAGAAGCTAGTGAAGTCCACCTAGCCTACAGCAAGAAATAAAATCCAAATTTTGGTTAAGTATGGACACCTTGGGGGCAAAACCTGCGAAATTTAGCTAAGTATACATGTCTTACCTATGTAATGTTACCTTGGGGAGAAAATTTCATGAAATTGACTAAGTATTTGATACCTCGGAAAATGAAATTTGAATTTTGGCTAAGTTTGAAGAGAAAAATACATGCGGAAAAGAAGTTCCAAAGTCCGCCATATCTTTGAAGAATTCACTTAGAAATCCGCCTAGAGTTTGGAAGACTTCTTACAAAGTCCAACCCAACGAATGGAAAAACAAAACTCAAATTCCGCCTTGGACTAGGGAGAGATAATGGCCCAACATTCATGAAGTTTGCCATCCTTGAACATTTGGAATCAAGTTTGTAAAGTCTGCCATAAAGAAGAGTTGAGATGGAAAAGAATAACGCTCACTTATGACTTACTAAGAGAGACAGAATCATACTCTTCAAATGCAGGCACATCCCATAGTGCTGAGTTGATTGGGATTACCAATTTTGAGAAGAGAAAAGAAACAGCTCCAAACACAGAACCTATCCAAAAGAGACAAAGGATCGAGCCATCGCATTCCGCTGCATCCAGAAATATTAATAAGCTAGTGGCTACTGCAGATGAATCCTTAGTCGATATGATGATTCCTTCTCCAATTCAGGAAAGTAACATTGAACCAATCCAACTCGATGATGACAAGCCTCCATCTTCTACGGGCACAGAAGTACTTTGTTCAAAGGACGAGATGGATATCCAAAATGATGAATTCCAAGAGGGAATGATTTCCACTCTTGAAGGAGTTTTGGATATTCCAAGTGGAGGAAATGTTCAAGATGAAGACAGCATAGAACAACCTGCCATTTCTGACTAGTTGAAAGAAAGATTGAAGATACAAGTGCCAGTCGAGACTCAAGAAGAAGATGACACTGCGGATTTCTTGGCTAGGTTAAAACAAGTTGCTACAAACAAACCTACCAAGAAATTCTCCACGATTCAGAGAGATAAAGCCGGCAGTCATTCCGTACAGATTGCAATGCCAAGAGTTGACAAAACTAAAGATGAAATCGCTCCCCATGAGTACGTCGTTACCACTATAGACCTGGGCCCAACAACAAAGGGCCTTGAAGTTCAAGAATTGGATAACTCAGTCTCTACTATCAAGGCAAGACTAGAGAAGGAAGTTGTGTAAAAGAAGGAATACAAGAAGGAGATCGAGCACCTAAAAGAGTATATTCAGCACCTGACCAAACTGCTCAATCAGGATGATGTAGTTCCTCCTCTAAACTCCTCACAAAAAACAGCCAAAGACGTTGAAGAAGATATGATCACAGCCAAGGAAGCTAAGGAATGGATGCCTAGTCAAAGCACAAAAGCGGCTACGTTCATGGAGAGACTAACACTAGCCTATGGACAGACTTCCTCATTTCTTTCTAGAATTGTTGTCATGGCAGAAGTTTAGGACAACCTCCCAAACATTCAGGAGAGGATCATTCCATGCCTCAGAGTCTTGAAATGAGTTCCAAAACAAGAGCTAGTTGATGAGAAGATAATTGCAGCAAGTGCAGCCTATGACTTCCACCATTGGTATTGGGCATTGACAACACGGAGCGAGTTCTTGGAAAAAGTGAGATTAATGGACTCTGAGTTGAGGAGCATATCAGAGAAATTCAGAGAAAGATTTACCTCATAGTTGCGGATGTATTAGAGAAAGAGATTGTCTAAGAGAATGACATGCAACTGGAGAGACTAAAGTACAAGGTTCAGGAAATCTTCTACATCACAGGGTTGATTTTGAGACAGGACTTCACAAGGGTGGGGAGTTTCTTATCGATCTGAGATACCTTCCTAAAACAAGAATTGGAATGGGAAAATGCCTTCGCCGAATATGTTGACTTGGATGGAATGGAATTCAAGATCAACATGCTACAACATGTTACAATGAAGGAGATCGTCTCGATTGTGTCCAAATTCATTGAACACACTACCACCAAAGAGGATAGAGATGCAAGTCCTTGAAAGTAGCTATGGGCGCTACTTGTCTCACATACAATTAATGATAATGCTATTTTTGGAAACCCTAATTAGCATTGATATGTTATGATCTCAACCTCCAATTTGTTTTAATCTCGGCCTTTCATTTATTCTCAAAGACTATATAAACGCTTGCTCTCATTTTCATTTGTGCGAAGAGAGTTTATGAAATTGTTGTGTATAGCTACTTTGAATAATAAAATCCCTTACGCATGATTTGCTTTAAATCCTTTTTATTGTTAAGTGGTTGCAAGGTTGCATAGCTTCTTAACCAATAGATTAGAATTAGAATAGAATTTGATTTGAATGTATGTTAAACGAATGCAAGATTTGATAGTATTGATTTATGGTGAAATTTAGCTCATACTTTTTGTTGCCGTTTAAATTCGCACCTCTGGAATGCTTATTTGAATCGGACAGCTATGCACAGATAAACTGCTCTTCAAATTAGGAGGGGAAGCTCCCTCTTGTTGATGGTGTTTGAAAGAAAGTAAACTAAAACTAAGTTGCCTATCTTTTTGATCAGCTTAGAGCACAAGGTTTATTAAACACAAACGCTGCAACTGGGATTTTCTAATATAAGAAGTTCAACTATGACTAACTTAAACTAAAGACGTTTCCAATTTCTCAAGTAAAACGCAGAGCAAGAGAAACTAGAAATTAACAAGGTTGGATTTCTGACAGAATACTTTAACAAACTCTTTCCCAACAAACATCTACACACTTCAATGTAAGTTCAAATCAAGATCAAAAAAGTAGAACATAAATAACGGAAATCTGAGATTTTTGACCAAGGCAAAGGAGGCTCATGATTTTATTACTCAAATTTTTGGAACAAGATTCACTTCTAACATGCCTGGAACAAGAAATTGCAGCTAAAGAGGCTTGCAATCTTGCTCTTACAGAATAGAAACAACAATCACACTAACTCCTTGTTGGCTAAAGAGGCTCAACAATTTGCTTATCAGAACACAATTGAACAATACTTGAGTAACAAATAGAAGGCACAATAGGCTCAACGTTTTGTTCTCACTAGCACGGTTAAGAAAAACTAATGAGCAAAGGCTCTTATTTATAGACAAGCAGAGGAGTAGGGAACCCTAAAATCTCCTTGCTTTCACAATCTAGAGCTTGCTCAGCAAGCAAGCTTTATTACTAAATCTAAAAGGAAGATAACACCTAACACCTAAGAAAGCAGAAAAAGCAAGGACTGCCAACTATTACATTTTATTTTCTTTTTCTCAAAGAATGGATAAGAATTATTCCAAGAATAGAAAGAAAGCGGGAAAGAAAGCTTCTAGAAGAAAGTTGCTTTAAAGCTTGATCACATCCGCTAGAAAGTTAGAAATTGTGTCCCGGTTCGGTGCATCTATGCCATCAATAGCAAAACACCACTTTTCAAGAATATCTTCAACATTTACAACTGACCTAAGGAAATCTTCAACCTCATTGGCCGCTTTATCGAACTTTGTTGACATCATTGAAATATGACCTATCCTTCCGCCAACTGGATTACAACTGCGAACAACACTTTGAAATTGATCTTGTACTTCATCAAGCCCGACATAGGACCCATCTTCAAGACTGTACTAAGTAGGGATTTCTGCGACAAACTCACTGATGAAGAGAAGAGCTTCAATCACCCTTTGTCTGTAGACAATGAACTCCTCAGATATCCTCTCATAGGTTTTAACTTTGAAAACATGACGCTCTCTCCAAGCAAGGATTCGTCTTTTGTGTTCTTTTGAAACTGCTGAACCATAAGTCGTATCTAAATCAGCAATGATGATTTCATGCGTAGGTCTTACTTCAGCCAGTGTTTGTTCAAATCCTTGGATACCTTGACATAGCTTATGAGCGTTCTCTCTCGACTGGAACATCCGTGCCAAGATCTCCCTTCCTCTGACAATGAAACTCTCAATCCACTCTTGAGTTTCTTTCCCACATATGACCAGCTGTCTTAACTGCTGATGATCAGCTAGTGTCTCTAAAATCTGAGGCAGCAACTAGGTTGCTTGTGAAGATCCATGGATAAGGTTAGAAATGAAAAACCTGAGCTGTTGATTTTCAGCCTTGAGGGCTCCCTTGTCTTCTCCATCCTTAAGCACTCTTTCCTGAAGGTTTTCGAACACAACTCTTAAAAGACTCAAATCCGCATGCATGGAATTTCTACCGAGATTAGCCTTGACCATGACAAGGTCATCCATATTCACCTCATCCCTATTCTTGTCTTCTGGGGGCAACGCAGTCTCCATGATTATCTCGTTATCACGATTCCTATCAAAGTGTACTTGTTTCTTTGCTTTCTTCTTAGGAGGTTCCTGATAAATGTTATCAAGATCATCAAAATTTACCTGATACGAAGGCCTTCTTCTTACCCTTCCCAAGGAGTTCTCAAGCCAAGACACGGTAGTATCTTTACTAACTTCCTTAGGGGGTACAACTATGATCTCTTCATCATCTTCGATATCAAGGTCAATGTGAATCGGTGAAGAACCTATCAAAGGTACAGAAACATGTATTGAAGGCGGCTCCTCTGCATCTTTCTGAGGTACGGGCTCGTTAGAAGGAGCTTCTATTTCATTTGTAGGTATGACTATGCTTGAGAAATCTAACCTTCTTCTTACATTCTTACTTGATCTACTGCCTTTGACGCCTTCTTGAGACTAACTTACACCCTTCCCTTTTGACTATGCTCTGGAAGACGAGGGAACTTTTCTCAGCGGCTCTGCTGCTGGAATGGAGTATTTCCTTTTAAGGATTAAGAAAACCTTGTTGTGCTCAAGGACTTGTTTGGTCCTTTCTTCTACTGAGAGAGACTCTTTATTAGCCCAGTTGACCTGTGAAAGGGGTTGATCTTCAATTCGCTTCTGAGTATACATCGGGAGAAGCACATCCTCATCATCATCTAATAGCCCTTCTATATCTTCATTTAAGCAGTCTTTCATCTGATGGAGAGTGAGTCTGCTGTAACTATGCCTCCGCACTTCGAACTCATCTATACAATTAGCCCAAAAATCCTCAAGGGCGGATATATGATCATAGTTCTTCTCGAGTCAGCCAACGTAGACACCATGAGGATCGAATGATCATCTCTCGCTGTAAGGTTTGAGACCGAGTTTATCTAACTCATCTGCCATTGTCTTAGCATCTGTAGCAATTCTGCATGTGTAAATTCCCATCCCTAACGGGAACTGAAGGGAGGGTTTCTTTCTATTCCTCAAGACTGTGTGAACATCGTGGGCCTGCCTTAAGAATTCCATGACGATGACCTCATCCGATGGGTACCTTGGTAACATGAGCGGGGCACCTGAGTAGCCATAGACCCAAAGATAGGTAATAGGAAACTTTATAAACCAATCTGCCCACTCCGACATCGCTGCCCTAGCAACTGAAGATATACGAACATGCAACTCATTGTCCAAGTCCCGCACAGTGTACATCAGAAAAGCCTCATTCACTCTCTTGTAATGATGCGGCGACTTCGTGAATTCCAACTGGGGATAGTAGTTATATATATGTTGCACACTCAATGATCCCTCCGTGTTCAACCCTTTGAATTGACCTTGATAGGCCACCAGGTAGACTAGGTAAGACATCATATGGAATTTGTGAAACTGGAAGTATTCTGTTATTTGTTGATGTATGCTGTCACTGATCAAGGTAGGCCAATCATAGAATTCGGTCTTCTTCATGATGTGGGGTATGGCATAAAACATCCAAGGCTGAAACTTGGTAGCATCCTCCACGCCAGTGACCCTGTTGAGCAAGGTGATAATGATAGCAATTTCATCCCTAAACTCTCCTCGCCCGACATTCTTCGGCAAAGTCTTATGCTTTTCTTTTATCCATCTTTGTGCAATCTTCTTACTATATTTGTCTTTGTGCATCTCCCATATTCTTTCACATTCACCCTTTGCGATAGTGATGCTTTCAGACCATGGGGGAATGGAAAAACACTTCTCGATCACATCAGGCTTCAGACTGCAAATCAATCTGCCATCAGCTGATTGAATCTCCATAGTAGCCGGGTTGTAATGCTTGATGGAAGCGATTACGAACTCAAGACTTTGAACTGATATAGGAAATGACGCTGCTGCGAGGAGTCCAGAGTGTCCCAAGTTCCTGATTGAAGTGTTGCCTGCTCTCTCCAAAGCATGTAAATCGAACACCGGCTTGATGTGATGCAAATTTGTCTCAGCTGTTTTGATGTAGTCGTGATAAAGAGCTGATCCAGTCTTGACAACTTTGGGAGTGTACTCCATTTCAGAAAACTTGAAGAACGACTGTAAACTCGCCTAGGTTCTGACAAGTTTTGAGCAATTTCTATTTTTAGAATGCTGATTTTCTCGCTCCAACGGACAAAATTTTTGAAAATTATTCTGAGATATGGGTTTTTCTTAGAATTTCGTTGCAAGACAACCCAGATCGTCCGTTTTTGAAAATTTTGACATTCAACTGAAAAAGCAGCAAACCCTAATTTCTTCAAATTTTCACGAAAGAAGCTGGCACCTGGGTTTTGTTCAGAATATGAATAGAAACGGACCCAGTTGATTAGATTTGCAAACCCCTGATGGTTGATCGAAAAAGCAGCCAACCCTAGAATTTGAATTTTTCTTGAAAAAAGCTATGATATGGGTTTTTCTTCAAAAGACTGATTGGAAAGGACCCAGATGGTTGAAAACTGAATGCACTAAGGATTTCTCTGACATGCAAAATAAAAGCAATTGCTGCAACTTGATGAAGTTCTTGAAAATTTCTTCAGAAGATTGAAGTGAATAGACCCAGATGATTGAAAATTTGAAAACCTTGGCCTTCTCTTTGAAAAATTTGATCTTCTAGAAGAAAAAGCTTGAAAAAGCAAGGGTTTATGCTCTCTGATTTGAAAAATCTGATGAAAAACCAGCAAATATGAATTCTTGAATCATAAAAATTCTTCAAACTTGCTGCTCCAACTTTCTCCTCTGACTGCCACCTGCAAAAATAATGAAAATTACATGAAAGAAAGATGTTTAAATAGACTTTAGGGCTTGAATTAGGTTTTGCTTTCTTTTGTTTTTATTTCCAAAACCCTAAAATCTCAATTCCTTGAACCTGGATGCCATCCTTCACTTGCAATTTTGAAACTTTTGAAAACTTCGAAGATTTCACTAAGGCATGAGAAGTTGGGCGCCCTTCTTCACCAGGGGCGCCCACTTCAAGCAGAGTTAGTCAATTTTTTGGCATTTACAACTTTCTGTCATTTTGACCCCCTAATTCACCTCTGATTTCTCGTTTGCAGAATGATCCGACAGGCAAGTTGAAAGATCCATCGTGGAGCAAGACTGATTCTGAGAAGAATGTCCTGGAGGAGTCTCTGGCTAAAAACTTGATCTAGACCTTCAAATTCATGGGAGCCTTTTCCTTCCAGGGGCTCCGAACTTTCACAGTGTTAGCCATTTTTCTGATCTTAAATTTCTTCATTAACTCCTCTTCTACGGATGATCTCATTGAATCTGCAGCTCCGAGCGTCGGATCGACTGATCATTATGCCCGTTGCAAAGCTGGTGAAATATTGAGAAGGGTCTTTTGGGACGATCTTCACTAAAAAATGAATTTTGGACCCTCAAAAGTTGGGGCACCCATCTTGACTGGGGGCGCCCACTTTCACTAGAGTTAGATTTTTTTACTTTTTCTGTGTTTGCTTCTAAACTTTGATTCTTAACTCTCGTCAAACTCCCTGTTCGGCGCTTTATATCCGGCGACTACGACCTCCGATTGACGTGCTGAGTATCTCGTTGGAGAGCTGGATCGATTGCGAAGAGATCACGTTAGAGCTTCATCTCTAGATTCATTTGTTTGAGCCCTTGAAAACTTGGGCGCCCTTCTTCACCTAGGGCACCCAAACTCACCAAACTTAGCCATTTTTTAAGTGTTTTTGTAATGTCCCCTTCTAGTTGACATTGACATATCAGCAGGATTAGCCTATTATCGGCTCTCGTAGGCTAATGAGGCATGGTGAGAGAGTCATCTGGCAGTCATTTGGTGATTTCTTGGCTCAGTACTTGGTTGGAGTAAGGTCTTCCTTCATATATCATTATTGTTTCTATTTATGGAAACCTTATTTTATAATTTGATGTTGAGATGCACTTTAGTAATAATATAATATTTTAATATTTTATAAAGTGCAAAAAATTAAAATATATTGGAATCTTCTAGAAGTCAAAAAAGATAATATTATTTTAATGAGGCCGACCTCTAGAGGAAATGCATAAATAGACCTTGAGGTCTCACCATTGAGTATCCAGATTTGATGAATTGTTGATTGGTGATTTCTTCTTGAGCATTTGTGGAGCCAAGTGGTCTGCAGATAATCAATTTGTCTTTGGGAACGAAAACTCCCATTGATAGCATAACTAAAGGAGTGAAATATCTCTTGAAGGGTTGCAGATTGGAGGTGATATTTCAGTCACTTCATCGGGCAAGATTTGTGGCCAAAGGCCAATTTTGAAGACTACGATTATAGGAGTTGATTGGCATTGAAGAGAAGTGTTTGTAGCATCGAATATTTGAAGGGAAAGGACAGATCTTCATTGGACAAATCTGAAGCTAAGTCTGAAGCAAACTGTGACGCCATTGGAGGGACATTTTTATTCATTATAGCTCATATCTACATCGATTCCTCTTGGAGATTGGTGGGCATCATTCCTAGGGCTTTGCTGATCATGTTAGAAGTTATTGAAGGCCTGGAAACTTGGTAGATTATTTTATTTCATCATTCCAATCAGAACAGGGGCGACTTTCTTCAGAAATTCATATTGGCTGCATATGGTCTTCATCTTCCCAAATATTGATTGCTTCTTCATTGGTGATCCAAGGCGACTCCAAACCAGGTTCCTTTTGTTTGTTTCATGCATATTGTATGTCATTTATTTGCATAATAAGTGGTACGGCTGTAGGTGACAGTCTATATCAGACCTCAACATTTATTCAAATGTACTTTGCCAAGAGTCTTGGCCATTTGCTATTGTTCAATTTGATAGTAGTTGTTCATGACATGAAAATCATAAGCATACCCTTTGAAGATTGCATCCACTTTGTATAGTTGTCCTAGGGAGGCGAAGCAAAGCGTGGTTACCAGTTTCACCTAATCTCTACCGTCTCTTGAATTCATAGGAATAGCTTAGATCCTCTAAACCCTCATCCTTTTGCACTTTTTTCGAAAAAATCCAAAATGACAAAAGAGAGCATTATTGTCAAATTAGTCTAAGTCCTAGCTTGTAAGAAATTTATTAACGTAAGTCCCTTTGTGTATTACCAGCAAATCACAACACCCATTGAGCTTATCCACACGTCAAGACCTAACAAAAGAAACCTTGGAATTGCCATACGATCTTCTTGCAATCTTAGCATACGCGGTGGTTTTTCAAGAGAGGATAAAGTGTATCTGGACTTTTTATTCCAAAGTGTTTGGTGGATGATAAAATGTACACCAACATGACTCTTAGTCTTCCACAATTTGACTTCAAATCGTTATTTCTAAGTCGTTAGTTTAATGTTAATACTTCTAAGTAGCTAAATATTGTCTTGCTCATCAGTAGTTGAGTATTAAGATCAGTTGGCTCCAATGCTCATTTGAGCTACCTTTGTAGACTATCACGAAAATATAAAATATATATACAAAATTCAATACCCACACCATACGGGTATTCAACCCAAAGTGCTAAAATAGAGTGGTATTCATCTACCACCACAAACTAGAACATTTCAAGAGGTAGCTTGTGGAGCAAGCTACTAGATAGAACCTAACATATCTAGATACATGACCTTGGTATCTTATGAAAGAAGCTACTTACTCAAACCTAATATTAGAAAGAAATATGAAATTCATTGGAAAATAACTCATTTATTCTGCAACAAATATGCTGCATGGAGATGCAAAATATGCCTTTCCTGGCAACCTTTGACCCTAAATCCTAAGGACTATAGAAGCACTCCCATGTAGTTATTTCCTCTTTTTCTTTTTCTCCTTTTTTTTAATGAGATCATGTCAAACAATTTAATTACATAGAAGGTTTGACAAATATCTATTTTGCTAAATTGCATGAACTCCACTATCCTTTGTCATAAATGTTGCAAGGGTCATGTGGATCCATGTAAGACTCCACCAAGAAATCAGCCATATCCAAAATGTGATTAAAATTTCCATCCACATGGACGTCCAATGATAGTTGTGATAAACGAGAAAACACTGGCTGAAAATTATTAATGCACAACAGAAAACACAAGAAATGCTCAATAGTCATTACTATTGGCATTTCCAAGGGAGAAGATTCAAGTTGAACTCTCTCCACCTTTACTTTCTTATGACTAGCCCCAATCATCTTTTCATCTCAAATTTTGTCTTAATATATTCTCATTGTTAGACTTTATCATTGATGAGGGAAGACTAATAAGGATTCATAGGATATGTAGAATCAGACATAGGTTAGTTTTATTATAGGTTTTATCTTCCATTCTCATAACAGAGATAGGTTAGTTTTATTCTATAGTTTTGTTTTCCTATGTTATCGTTATCTTACAGTCATTATATTCTATAAAAATGAAAAGATAAAAATTTACCACTCCTAGTTGTTAGGTTCTTAGAAATAAGTTACCTAGTTCTATATTTGTTAAGATATTTTGTTTTCATGTTGGTTTCATCTAACAAACACGAGATTTAGTAAAATTTCTGAAATTTGTAATTTTTAGGCATAGTTTAGGCTTTTATATAAACTTTGCAAGATTTCATTGAAGGTAAGCCAGTTTTTTATTAATATAAAAGATTCTTCCCTCACACTCCCATCTAGACCTTTGTGTTTGCATCTTTGCTATCACTGCTTCTTCCAATCCTTGGATTTGGATTTGTATCCAATCCATTCAAATTTTGTTTTTTAGGTCCTTTTTAGAATTTTTTGCTAGATGCATTACAAAGAAAAATCTAGCACCACCATCAAGTTTGTAGTGTCTAGGAAAGTTGGTTTAGGATTTAATTTTGTCAAAATCAAACTCTTGGAGGCCAATTAAACAACATTTTAAGTTTCCAAGGTTTGTTGATTTTGTAAGTTGCGACAACTATTGGGGTAGCACATGTTCCAAGAAAAAATTTAACAAATATATATTAACTGCACTACTATACCTTGCAACCCCCATCAATTGTTAACTAGCTATCACATGTCCTTGGCTATAAACCAGCAATGACATCATGTTGACACATCATCCACCACCACAAATAAACAAAACCATTGCTATGCCAACACAATATCAAAACCACGTTAGTGTCACAGTAACACCACGTTTGTACCATGCCATCATGTTGTTAACCACTTGCATGATGTCAACACATGCTTTGCTTTACTCCATGCTTATGTTTTGCACTTTTGAATTTGACCCTTCAATGCAAGCTCTTTGTCACTCATTCAAAGTCCAATTGAGGTCAAAATTCTGACTCTGGTTATTTTCTCAACATGTCACAATGGTAATCTTTGCTTTTTACTTATCATGCCTCTTCCTCTTGAAATTTGTAAGTTCTTGACTTGCTATTCTATTTCCCTTTTTGAAATTTCCTAGGCGATTTTCACTCATCTAGTATCCTTTTTTAGGGTCATCTTGTTCTAAACGTGTGTATTCTTTTAGTAGATTTATTGTATACATTCAAATTTGTTTTTATCTCCAATACAAATTAGTTTTTTTCTCTTTCTATTATTGGAAGGACACATTTGTTATGAGCTAGGGACAATTCAAACCATGGCACCCAAACTCAACAAAAAATAATTTTTCTAGCAAATGCAGTAGTTAATTTGACCACTCGTGATAACATCACTACTTCTACCAACTCTCCAACTACTCATAAGACTAAGTGTGATTCAAAATCTATGATGGTTCTTGTGACGCCATGGGTCCTTGCTTGTTGCATTCTTGATATTAAAACTTGGTTCAACAAAAGTATTGCCAAAATGGACAAAGTCGCATTCACGTGGTTGACACTCTCAAGCATTGCTAAGCTCTTGATTGCTGAACAACAATGTACTTAGGACCCTATCAACACATGGCAACTTGTCACAAATCATCCAAAAAATTTCTACCCATCTAGTTACAAATAGTACTTGTGGATCAAATGGCTTTGTTTGTGTCAATGAGTACACATGTTCGTACAAGATTACATCTACTAATTGAACCACCTAAGAATCATGTTCAACATGGCTGACAAAGCACTAAACCTCGTTCATAAATAAAAGAGTGGTTTCCAAAAACACTTGTTTCAAGATTTGACGTATGCCCATATTAGGACACTTGATATTGCATTCAATCAAGCACAACTAGAAAAGATAAACTTGTCACCTAGTTTAGACTCTCTTGGCCTTCATTTTATTACAACAATCCTAGAGCAATGACTTCAAAGTCTCAACAGCCTTCTTCACAAGAGGAAAAACCTTTCTCTTTTGTACCTTCTTCCATAGCATGTGTTCTCCTCCTCCTAATGCCAAGTAACCTAGCATATTTTGTATTTATTGTAATCAACATTCCTTTTTGCAAACTACTACTATGTTGTACCCCAAAATTAAAATTTTTGTTACACTTAGACATTTTGAAGAAATGAGTAAAAGTCTTGTCGAAACAGTCAAAAAGGTCAAAATTTGGGTGTGCATGTCTTGCATGGAGGGTCAAAACACAAAATTTTCAATTTCTGACGATCTGGGTCTGCTAAGAGCAGCTTAACCTACAAAACCCAGATATCAGTTTTTCATCCCTAAATTTTAGGAAAACTGCTATTTTTAGAAATTTTCTCGAAATAGTAAAGTTTTCTGGGTTTTTCTGGGTTTCTTTCGAAACGGATACTGGCAAAATTTTCTAAAAATAGAAAAATTTCTAAAAATAGAAAGTTGGTCCCGGTGTGGGATTTTGATTGGCTCAAAATGTGTCTGTATCAGGTGGTGCAGTCAGAATCTTAAAATAATCAGTTTTGCCCTACTGGGTCTATTCAGCTTTTTCAGAAGCATACCTGGAGTTCCGAGGTCATCAATGGAGGTCATCCGACTGCCAGGCGTTAATTTTAGCATTCAAAACTTCCAGCAGAAAGTGAAACGATGAACATGCACGAGGATCGAGGAAGAAAAGTTGAAAAGTCATTTTCTAAGTCTGCTAAGTTTGGGCGCCCCAGTTGAAGAAAGGCGCCCACCTTTTCAGGGTGCCAGATGAAGGAATTAGGCTTACAGTCTCCAATGGAAGTTGTTCAGTTTTCAGTCAGCTTCGCGATGGATATCCCCGTCAGAGCATCCAATGATCCAGTCTCCGGCAAATTCAAGTCAAAGTAGAAGGTATGAAGTGAAAATCTGAAACTTGAAGTTGAATAAATTATGAATTTTTCTAAGTCTGGAGAAACTGGGCGCCCTAAGAAGAGAAAGGCGCCCAACTTTTCAAGGATGCAGACAGAGAAATTTGCAGTCGAAGCTATAACGGGATGTCGTCAGAATTCAACTGGCTTTGTAGTGAGCTATTCAGCACGACAAACGGAGCTCGCAGTCATCAGATTCAAAAAGCTGAACAGAAGGTCCGACGAGAGGTAAAAAGAGAAATTCAAAGCAAAACCGAAAAAGGTGAAAAATAAACTAAGTGTTGGTAAACTGGGCGCCCCAGTCAAGATAGGCGCCCAACCTTTTGAAGGGTAACAATCCACTTTTTGACAAAAGTGTCTCCAGAGCACCCCCCTTCATTCTTCGTCAGCTTCGCGATGAGCACAGCCATCAGTCAATCCGACGCCCGGAGCTTAAGATCCAACAAGGTCATCTGAAGAAGTGAGGGACCTGAATAAATTGGAAAACTTTCTAAGTCTGATGGAAGTGGGCGCCCCAGTTGAAGAAGGGCGCCCAAATTTTAAAGCCTCCAAATGATGGAATTTGCAGAAGTAACGTCCAAGAAGGCCTCGCCAAAATCAGTCTGGCTATCCAACGAAACACTCAGACAGTCAGTCCGATCAACGTAGCTCCCGGAATCGAAGATTCCCCAGAAGATCAAAGGGAGAAGGAAGAACTTGGAAATTAGAAAAAATGGCTAACACTGGTGAAGTTGGGCGCCCCTAGAAGGAAAAGCCTCCCGTGAATTCGGAGGTCGAAATCAAGTTTTTAGCAGGAGGTGCCTCCAGAACATCTTCTTCAGAATCAGTCCGGCTCCGCAGTGAACCACTCAGCTCGCCTGTCGGGTAAACCAATCAACGAGAAATCAGTGGCAAAGTGGCGTGTTAAAATTGAGAAAAGTTGAAAAAGTTGAAATTTTGACTAACACTGGTGAAGCTGAGCGCCCCTCTTGGAGAAAGGCGCCCAAACCTTCATGCCTTAGAAGTTTTTTTGAGATTTTCAAATTTTCAAAATTGTGAGAAGAGGAAGATGGCGTCCAAACTCGAGAAGATAAGATTTAGGGTTTTGAAATAAAAGCACAAAAAAAGCAAAACCTAAAATCAAAACCTAAGTCTATTTAACTCTTCTTTTCAATGTATTTTTCATTATTTTTGCAGGTAGCATCCAGAGGAGAAAGTTGGAGCAGCAAGTTTGAGAAATTTTTGTGATTAAAGAATTCATAGTTGCTGGTTTTACATCAGATTTTTCAGACCAGCAAGCATAAACCATTGTTCTTTCATTCTTTTTGTTCCAGAAGATCAAATTTTTCAAGCAGAAGGCCAAGGCTTTCAATTTTTCAGTCATCTGGGTCTTTTTGCCTCCACCTTCTGAAGAATTTTTCAAGAACTTCATCAAGTTGCAGCAAGTGCTTTTATCTTGCATGTCAGTGAAAACCTCAGTGCATTCAAAATTCAACCATCTGGGTCCTTTCCAATCAGTCTTCTGAAGAAAACCCATATCGCAGCTTTTTTCAAAAACCTAGGGTTGGCTTTTTCAATCAAACGTCCGAGTTTTGCAAATCCAATCAACTGGGTCCATTTCTAACGATATTCTGAACAAAACCCAGATGCCAGCTTTTTTCGGGAAAAATTGAAGAAATTAGGGTTTGCTGCTTTTTCAGTCAAAATTCAAGATTTTCAAAAACGGACGATCTGGGTTGTCTTGTATCGCCATTCTGAACAAAACCCATATCTCAGAAAAATTCTCAAAAATTCGTCCATTGAAGCACAAAATCAGCATTCTAAAAATAGAAATTGTTCAAGACTTGTCTGAACCAGGGCGAGTTTACAGTCATTCTTCAAGTTTTCTGAAATGGAGTACACTCCTAATGTTTTCAAGTCCGAATCAGCACTTTTTCACAATTACATCAAAACAGCTGAGACAGACTTGCATCATGTCAAGCCTGTGTTCGACCTACACTTTGAGAGAGCAGTGCAACGCTCAATCAGAACTCCTGGTCATTCGACTCCTCGCAGCAGCGTCTATTCCTATATCAGTTCAGAGTCTTGAGTTCAGAATCGCTTGCATTAAGCATTACAACCCGGCTACTAGGGAGATCCAGTCAGCAGATGGTAGGTTGATTTGCAGTTTAAAGCCTGACATGGTTGAAAAGTGTTTTTCCATTCCCCCATGGCCTGAAAGTGTAACTCTTTCGAGGGATGAATGTGAAAAGATGTGGAATATGCATAAGGACAAATACAGCAAGAAGATTGCCCAGAGATGGATGAAAGAAAAACATAAGACATTGCCCAAGAATGTCGGGCGAGGAGAGTTCAAGGACGAGGTTGCTATCATCATCACTTTGCTCAACAGGGTCACTGGTTCCGAGGATGCCACCAAGTTCCAACCTTGGATGTTTTATGCCATACCTCACATTATGAAGAAAACCGAGTTTTATGACTGGCCTACTTTGATTAGTGACTGCCTACATCAACAAATAACAGAATATTTCCAGTTTCATGTATTTCACATGGTGTCATATCTAGTCTATTTGGTGGCCTATCAAGGTCAATTCAGAGGATTGAACACCGAGGGATCTTTGAGCGTTCAACACATATATAATTATTATCCTCAGCTGGAGTTCACAAAGTCGTTGCACCACTACAAAAGGGTGAACGAGGCATTCTTGATGTACACGGTGCGTGACTTAGACAATGAATTGCACGTCCGCATCTCTTCAGTTGCTAGGGCAGCAATGGCGGAATGGGCAGATTGGTTTATACAGTTTCCTACCTTTACCTATCTCAGGGTTTATGGTTATTCAGGTGCCCCGCTCATGTTGCCAAGGTATCCGTCAGATGAGGTTATCTTCATGGAATTCTTGAGGCAAGCTCACGGTGTCCACACAGTCTTGAGAAATAGAAAGAAACCCTCTCTTCACTTTCCATTAGGGTTGGGTATTTATACATGCAGGACTGCTGCAGATGCCAAGACAATTGGAGAAGAATTAGATAAATTCGGTCTCAAATCCTACAGTGAGAGGCGGTCATTTGATCCTCATGGTGTCTATGCTGGCCGGTTGGAGAAGAATTACAATCACATACCCGCACTTGAAGATTTTTGGGCTAACTGTGCAGATGAGTTTGAAGTGCGAAGGCGTAACTACAGCAGGTTAACTCTCCATCAGATGAAAGATTGCTTAAATGAAGATATAGAAGGGCTCTCTGATGATGATGAAGATGTTCTTCTACCAATGTACACTCAGAAAAGAATCGAGGATCAGCCTCTTCCACAAGTTAATTGGGCAAACAAGGAATCTCTTTCAGTTGAAGACAGAACAAGACAAGTCATTGAGTATAGTAAGGTTTTCTTAGTGCTTAAAAGGAAGAACTCTATTCCAGTAGCAGAGCCGCCAAGGATAATTCCCTCTTCTTCTACAGCACAGTCAAAAGGAAAGGGTAAAAGTCAGTCTCAAGATGGCGTCAAAGGATGTAGATCAAATAAAAATGTAAAGAGAAGGTTGGATTTCTCAGGCATAGTCATACAGGAACAGCCTACAGTTGATTCAGAAGTTCCTCTTGACGAGCCCATACCTCAGAATGAAGCAGAGGAGCCACCTTCAACACATGTTCCTGTACCTTTGACGGGTTCGTCACCAATTCATATTGATCTTGATATCGAAGATGATGAAGAGATCGCAGCAGTACCTCCTGAGGAAGTTAGTAGAGATACTACGGTGTCTTGGCTTGAGAGCTCCTTAGGAAGGGTTAGGAGAAGGCCTTCATATCAAGTGAGTGTTGATGATCTCGATAATATCTATCAGGAACCTCCTAAGAAGAAGGCAAAGAAGCAAGTTCATTTTGATAGGAATCCTGATAACGAGATTGTTGTAGAGACTGCTGTGCCTCCAGAAGATAAGAATAGAGATGAGGTGAACATGGATGATTTTGTAATGGTCAAGGCTAATCTTGGTAGAAATACCAGACATGCAGATTTGAGTCTCTTCAAAGTTGTATCCGAAAACCTACATGAAAGAGTGCTTAAAGATGGAGAAGACAAGGCAGCCCTCAAGGCTGAAAATCAGCAGCTTAGGCTTTTCATTTCTAACCTTGTTCGTGGTTCTTCACAAACAACCCAGTTGCTGCCCCAGGTCTTAGAGACACCAGCTGATCACCATCAGTTAAGACAGCTGGTCATATGTGGGAAAGAGACTCAGGAATGGATTGAGAGCTTCATTGTCAGAGGAAAGGAGATCTTGGCTCGGATGTTCCAGTTGAGAGAGAATGCTCATAAACTTCGTCAAAGCATCCAAGGATTTGAACAAACATGGGCTGAAGTAAAACCTAGGCATGAGATTATCATTGCTGATTTAGACACAGCCTACGGTTCAGCAGTTTCAAAGGAGCACAAAAGACAAATCCTTGCTTGGAGAGAGCGTCATGTTTTCAAAGTTAAAACCTATGAGAGGATATCTGAAGAATTCATCACCTACAGGCAAAGGGTGGTTGAAGCTCTCCTTTTCATCAGTGAATTTGTCATAGAGATCCCCTCTCAGTACAGTCTTGAAGATGGTTCTTATGTCGGGCTTGAGGAGGTGCAAAATCAGTTCCAGAACGTTGTTCATAGTTGCAGCCCAGTTGGCGGAAGGATAGGTCATATTTCAGTGATGTCAGCAAAGTTCAATAAAGCGGCCAATGAGATTGAAGATTTCCTAAGATCTATTGCAGATGCCGAAGATATTCTTGAAAAGCGGTGTTTTGCTGTTAATGGTATAGATGCAATCAACCTGACACAATCTCGACTTCCTAGCGGATGTGATCGAGCTTTAAAGCAGCTTTCTTCTAGAAGCTTTCTTTCCCGCTTTCTTTCTATTCTTGGAATAATCCTTATCCATTCTTTGAGGATAGAAAGAAGATAAGATGTAATAGTTGGCATTTCCCGCTTTTTCTGCTTTTTAGGGTTTTAGTTGTTATCTTGTTTCTAGATTTAGTAATAAAGCTTGCTTGCTGAGCAAGCCCTAGATTGTGAAAGCAAGGAGATTTTAGGGTTCCCTACTCCTCTGCTTCTCTATAAATAAGAGCCTTTGCTCATTTAGTTTCTTTAACGGTTATTGTCATAGCAAATTGCGAGCCTGAATTGCAGCAAGTTGTTATTCAGTTTCAGTTCACTTAGTTTAAACCGTGCTTATGAGAACAAAACGCTGAGCCTATTGTGCCTTCTATTTGTTGCTCAAGTATTGTTCATTTGTATTGTGATAAGCAAATTGTTGAGCCTCTTTAGCCAACAAGGAGTTAGTGAGATTGCTGTTTTCTATTGTGTTAAGAATAAGTTTGCAAGCCTCCTTAGCTGCAATTTCTTATTCAAGGCATGTTAGAAGGGAGTTTTGTTTTAGAGATTTGAGTAATAAAATCATGAGCCTCTTTTGCCTTGGTCTAAAATCTCAGATTTCCGTTATCTATGTTATGCTTTCATGATCTTTATTTCAGCTTACAGTGAAGTGTGTAGGTGTTTGTTGAGAGAGAGATTGTTAAAGTATTTTTGTCAGAGAATCTACCTTGTTGATTTCTAACTTCTCTTGCTCTGCTATTACTTGAGAGGTTAGGAACATCTTTAGTCTAAGTTAGTCGTAGTTGAACTTCTTATCAGAAAATCTCAGCTGCGGCGTTTGTGTTTAAAAAACCTTGTGCTCTAAGCTGATCCAAAAAGATAGGCAACTTAGTTTTAGTTTACTTTCTTTCAAACACCATCAGCAAGAGGGAGCTTCCCCTCCTAATTTGAAGAGCAGTTTATCTGTGCATAGCTGTCCGTTTTCAAATCCGCATTCCAGAGGTGCGAATTTAAGCGCCAACATACTAGACCACCCTAAACCTCACACTCATTGTTCAAGCATTATGTTCTTGTGGTCATGCCCTTATCACATTCACATATTGTTCTAACATAAGTTTATAAAACCTTATGCTTATTAAATACTTTAAAAAGCATACGTCATTTAATAATTAGTGGTCTAGTAGTAGTTTGCAAACTTATTTCTTCCTCTGGATGCCCAATCCAATAGGGGTGAATCAAGGCGGTCATTGCAGGAGATAATGCCTTCTTCAACAATTCAATAGGAGATTGTTGGACTTGGCTCAAACATTGTTCCAACTCAGACAATATCCTAACTTCTTCACCTCTTGTTTGGCATTCTTCATTGAGCTTCGTACCTACAATGGAAAGTCACCTTTCCAAACTTCTTTCTTCTTCAAAAACCATAATCAATTCTAACTCTTCACGGTTCCTAAACTTCAAAAAATGAAACATCTTCGAAACTTCTGAAAACTGAAACTGAACTCAGTTCTAACCTCTGGTGTAGAATCTGATTTCTCTGTCACTCATCTGACAACTAAGCTTTGTTTTTCTCACAAGATGGCAAGATCTTGGCTCTAATACAATTGAAATATGCCCCTTAGTTTTTTCCAAATTTATTGACAATAAATCCAGCACAATCACCAATGATTAGCATTAGCTCCCAAAAGATAATTAGCTTGAAAGTAACCTTCACCAAGAATGTTCACCAAGGTCCTATTGAAGGCGAGGTGATAGCATATGGTGATGAGATCGTTAGCAATAAATTGAACTGAATTACAAACCTGGAAATGGAAAGAGCAGGCGGTGATCCGACCATGAAAATTCCGCACTACCACTAAGCAGTGGGAGGAAATTATTACAATGAAAGAGAAAATCATCTGCTAACAACAGGCATCCACTTAAGCAGTGGGGATTCTCCACTTATTCAGTGGGTGAAATAAGAAGATACAATTGAAATATAAAGAAGCTGATTTAGTACTATTGAAACCAGCAATTACAATGAGCTTCTTACAATGAATTTGCAATAGAAATCTGCTCCAAACTTCTGCAATGATTATACTATATTCCTAATTACAAATATGAACTAAATGACCAAGGAAATATAGCATGAAAAGGGAATAACCAGGTCTGCTATAAAAGACCAGCAAACTGAAATAGTCAGACCAGCAAGCTGTATATCAACAAAATACTCATAACTACTTCGAAACTCATCCAAATCACACAAAATAGAAAGCATATAATCACTAGAAGCTAGGCGACCAACCAGCAAGAGAGGAACCAGGCAAAAACTCCCATAAAATGAAGGCATGAATCCCAATAACCAGCTAGTGAGAAAAGTACAGCCCTAGAAGAGGGGCGACCTCTCTAGGAAAATAAATGTTGCAAGATAAAATCTGAAACTCTACAAATAGGGGCGCCTAGAGCATAGAAATCAAGAGAGCAAATACCCATAAGCAAAATAAATTCACTCCATGAGCTGCAATCGAAAACCTTCTTCAGCCATACATAAACCAGCAAACACAAACTGGAAAATATCACCACAATCTTCAACAATGATGCGCAATCAACTTGTCTGAATGAGAAGCAGCCACAATTCCAACTAGTTGTTATCTTTCAAACACGAAATTGGATTCTTAAATTCTTGCTAGGAGGTATACATTCCTCGAAGCTATAAACCTGAAGCCATTCTAGCAGCAATTCGATATTATAGATAATGAATCGTCAAATGAATGAGCAAGGCCTGCTTTTATAGATTTAATGATGACCCTCCAGCTACCTCCAAAAGGGGTGCCCCCTCACATCTTGGAAATATTTTTAATTTTTAAATCACCTTGTCCATCCTTCACTTTGGCATCCAAAACCTCAAGGAGGTAATAACCTTAGAAATATTAAATATTATCACCTCATGTGGCATCCACCCTCAAGGGCCCCATTTTAAAACAACTTTAAGTTATTGTACTAAGCCAAGGGGTCAAAATCACATTATAATAATTAAATGACTTAAATAAATCATTTCTTTAAAAATGCACCTCAAAAAGCCAAAACCAGAAATACTCAACTACCCTACCTGAAGAAGAAAGCTCACTCAACTGCTGCCAACCTGAGTACTGAGTACTACCAAAAAATATAACTTACTAAAAATAGTAAATTCTAAAAAGTTGCCCAACGCCTTTGCATGTCATAACATTGTGAAGCTTTCTGAAAACCTAGAAAGAATCTGCAAACCAAATCTCAAAACTCCAATGTGCAACCCCTCCAAAAATGCCAAAAATAGAAAGATGACTAGAGAAGACACTGCCATAAATAGAACTTACTAAAAATAGCATACTGCTAAAAATAGTAAGTTGTTCCAAACTCATTTTGAGCACAATCCCGGTAGCCGTCGTAACTTACTAAAAATACTAAGCCGTCGTAACTTACTAAAAATACTAAGTGTTAAGAAAGGTTGTCAAATGGAAATGCATGTTACACCATTTCGAAGCCACTCCACCAAACATGCAGCAAAAGCTTCCACATGCAAACCTACAAAATTGAATCAGAAACCTCCTATAAAATAGGAAACCCTAATTTCCACTTCTGACTAGCCTATGGGCTTCCAGAAATAGGCTATCAATCACAGAAGAGCGTATGGCTAAAATGGGGACATTACATTTTCCTCTGTAGCCTCATCTCCAGCTCCATCATGTTATTTTTATAGGTTTTACCTTTGAGTCCCATTGATCTGTTTTGGTCATCCTTGTACATTGATATAATTTCTTTCTTTCCTTCTTTGAAGGCCACATTGGTATTAGTCATAGTAAGAGTACATGCATAAACATTAAAATGAAATATTCTATAATGAAATAGAAATTTATATAAAGATGTCCATGTAGACCTGACTTGATGATACAATGGTAATTTATATTGATGATACAATGATAATTAACAATCCATGGTGATGTCTTTTTTGAAGCAAACGAATATACTTGAATGATCATGATGAAATTTTGACCAATCGCCTTATTTATCTACACTATGAATTATCAAATATAGATATACGAATGTGTTGGCATTTCAATAAGCACCTCTAGAGTGCTTATTGGAAACGGACAGCTATGCACAGTGTGTGTAATGTCCCTTCCTTAGGCAACTTCGACCTTAGCAGAGGTTGGCCCACTACTAGGGTTCCCGTAGATTAGCAGTATGGTTATGGGACCCAACCAGGGGTTGTGGAGCCTTCCTAGGAGCTTTTCAAGCATTCAGTTTGGAGTTCATAGGATGAATCCAAAGATAATTTGGAAATATTAAAGTTGGCTCTAATGGAATAGTAAAAGGTGAATAGTAACAAAGAATTAAAAGATGAATAGTGAAAAGTCCCCTCCCCCCTTGTGCCATGATGCCTAGGAGACATAACATGAGTGTTTTCAAAAACAAATTAAATGAATAGAAGGGGCATAATGAAAAGCTATGCATTGCATGAAGAAGACCAAGCAATTTTAATAAAAATACTAAAAAGTTTTCATGTGCCAAGTTGGAAACCCTAAAAAGGGGTCGACCTATTTGGAGGGAAAACAAAAAGTTATAAAAGGAGATGGAGGCTGACATTTGATATATGAAGAGTTTATTTTTTTAGAGCAACTTGCAAGTTGGAGCTCAAGAAGTGTTTCTACATGCAGATTCGGCCTTCCCAAAGTGCATGGTAGAGACTGCATATACGCGATGGTAGACTGCTTGACAAAATATGCTCAATTCTTCGCCATCTCTTTAGAGTTTAAGGCACCCAACATAGTTGAGATGTTCTTCAGAGAGATTTTCAAGTTGCATGGATTGTCGAAGTATATAGTGAGTGACAAATATAGCAGATTTATGAGTGCTTTCTGGCCAGAGTTATTCAAATTGGTAGGAACAGAATTAACTCCTAGCACAAGCTATCACCCTCAGATAGACGAGCAAAAGGAGATAGTGAATAAATGGATTGAGGAGTATTTGCGTAACTACATCTCAAGATAGCAGAGAGCGTGGATAAAGTGGTTGCACCTAGGAGAGCATTGTTATAACACCACCAACCACATGACGATTGGCATGTCACCTTTTCGTGCTCTGTATGGATATGACTCACCATCTTTCATGGATTTAGCTTTCGAGGAGAGTAGGGCTCCTAAAGCTAAGGATTGAATTCAAGAAAGTCAGGACATTCTAAAGGCCCTTAAAAATAATTTGCAAATTGCTCAAAATCAATAGAAGACGTATACGGATACGCACAAGGTCACAATTTTGAGGTGGGAAATTTGACTTTCCTTCATTTGCAACCCTCCAGACAGACTTCATTCAACAAAAGCGGTACAGAGAAGCTCAAACCGTGATTTCATGGGCCCTAGAGGATCATCAAGCGAGTTGGGGAGGTAGCCTATGAATTGGAATTACTAGAGGATAGTAAGATTCATAATGTGTTTCATGTTTTGTGCCTCAAGAAGGCACTGGGACAGCAAGTTACTTCATCTTCAAAGTTACCCCCGTTGGATGAGAAGGGACATTTGGTTTTGATTCCTAAGGAGACTATTGATACCCGAGAGAAGAGATTGAGGAACAGAGTGGTTAAAGAGTTCTTGGATGGATGGAAAGACTTGCCAACTAAAGATGCAACTTGGGAGGGAGAACAGACTATGAAGCACCCCAATTTGCAATTGCTTGAGGGCAAGCAATCTCGGGAAGAGAGGACTATAATGTCCCCTTCTCAATAGCCACTCGAGATGATCACTTAGCCTTTTTAATTCCCAAAGGCTAAAGTGGTAATCAGGCAATCCTTTGTTTAATTATTTAATATTTCCTAGAGACTCAATTTTAAATTAAAAGGGTAATATTAAGTAATTAATAAAGTAATGTTTTAAAAATGACTTAAGTGAAATATTTTGAATGGACTTTATAAAGTCACTTTATTTCAATGAGCGGGAAATTAAGCGGAGAAATATAACAAGGGGAAAAGAGCCTCAGTTCATTCATTCAAGAGTTTATTTTCTCACATCATCTTTGGAAAGCCTATGGAGGTTTTTGCATTAAGGGCTTTGGAAACCCTGTTGTCTCAGTTTCGGGTGTGAATCCATCAACCCTAGCTGCATTTTGCTGAGAGAGTCATTCAGACTTTCTGCATTGCATTTTATTGGAGATTTGAAGAGCACGTGTAATGTCCCCTTCTAGCTAGACATTGATACATCAGCATGATTAGCCTATCAGTGGCCCTCATAGGCTAATAGGGCATGTTTAGAGGGTCCTCTTGGCAGTTACCTTGTTGGCAGTTTGCTTCTTTTGAGATTCAATTTACATATGGAGGTGTTCTAATGATTTCTTGATATGTTTCTATTTTTAGAAACCTCATGTTATAAGTTGATATTATGTTTGCACTTTATGCTATGAATAATTATTTTATTATAAAGTGCAAATGTAAATTATAAAATAATATTATAATATTCCTTCTAGAATTTGACTTGGGAAAGTTATAGAAGGAGGCCGACCATTAGAGGAAAAAGAATAAATAGACAAGAGGAGCTCATTGCCAATCATCAAGCATTTGACATCTTCTTGTTTATGAACATTGTGGAGCTAAGGTTTCTGCAGTCTAGTATCTTTGGGAATGATAACTCCAATTGATAGCATAACTGAGGAAGTGAAATATCTTCTGAAGAGTTGCAGCCATTGGAGAGGTTACTTCAGACTTCTCAATCGAGCAAGATTGTGGCCAAAGGCCAATTTTAGCGATAGTTGATTTGGAGCAATATTAGAGAGCATTTTGTATCAAGATTCTCCACTTTTGCACATCTTGGAGGACGAATATTATTGTGAAGAATTCTGATCAGAAATTTCAGTCAAGGAAGGACGCCATTAGGGAGGACAATTTTGCTTGTTGGAGCCCCAATTTGCACCTATTATTTTCTTGGCTTGGCGCGCCCTCTTCCTTGGACCAGGGCGACTTTATTTGAAGCATAAGGAGGCTGGAGTTATTAAGGATTATTTTATTTTTTGAAAATCAGATCAGAACAGGGACGATTTGTTGAAGGGGTCGATTTGGACTTGAGGCAAGGTCATTTTGCTTGGATTTTGGTTTCTACATCAGCTCTTCTCCAAGGCATCATTTTCCAATCAGGTTCCTTTAATTCTCATTCATGATAGCATGGCATATTAAGAGTTACAAGTTGCAGCTGTAGGTCACTCTTCATATCAGCAATTACCACATTTTGATATCATGGTAATTTTGCCAAGAGTCGTGGCTATTTTGAGCAAGCATTGTGTTGAACAATTAATTGCTATTAAGGAGAAATAAGTAGTTACTCAATTTTACTTGTTATTGTGCAATCAAATATCATTTGTAATCAGCTTAAGAGTATGCATGCCAAGTGTTTGACAAAATGTCTCTTGGCTGTAGATGCATTTTATTTGCTTAGTTTCTTATTTGTATGCATTTAAAATTACAAAAGAGCATTATATTATGTTTAGAAGCTTGCATAGTAGTTGTACAAGATTATTCAAACTTTCAAAGTCATTTTGGCATTCATTCTTGCAATACACAACAATCTAAAACTTCATACCAGCAACATAGAACATTGCATACAAACTATTTGACAAAATTACAATGCTGGAAATTGAAGCAAATTAAGGTCAATTTGAGCAAGGCTCATTAGAGGACGAATTTGAGAACATTCTATTGGGGTAATTAACCCCCTTACAATTTTTTCCAATTTTTGCCACAACACTTCACCTATTAGCGTTAACAAAACCAAAAACCAGCTAAGAAAGTAACCGTACACCAAGAATGCTCACCAAGATCCCAATAACGAGTGAGGTGATAGCATATGGCGTCGAGGATCGTTAGCAAATAAACTGGAAGTGTTGGAAATTGCAATGCTTATACAACTCAACCACTTATTCAATGGGAGTAGTTTGACGGCTCAACTGATCAACATGATGAGAATTAAAAAGTACTAAAAGTAAAGAGTTGGGCGGCTTGCCGACCCCTTCCGCTTGTTCAGCAAGTAGTACATAAATGAAATGCTGAAAGTAAATGGATGGCAAGGCTTGTCCCTTCCACTAATAATGGGAATTACAAGATAAAGTGCAAAAATAATAAATGACTGAATCAATACTACTGATTTCAGTCTTACAATGAAGGTAATTTGCAAATTACAAGTGATATAGTTGTCCAATCCTCTGCAAATGTTATTAGATGTTTCTCCAAACTTCACAAGCCTCCCAAATATGAAAAACAAGCCAAAATAAGAACTTCTACAATCTGATATGAAAAACTAGCACACAGAAAGCTCACACCAGCAAGACTAGAACACTCCAAAATGGTCCTAACTCGATCTAAACACCTCAGAATGACTTAGAATCAAATGCAATAGAAGCCTAAGAGAGGGGCGACCAGCTTCAAACTGTAACAACCTAACCCTTTCATAAAGTAAAAAATTTCTTAATTTTACACCAAACAAGTAAAGGTAACGAGTGATAAAGACATTGCAATAAAAAAATTATTTTCTTTTATTGATAATTTCAAAACATGATACAGCATAATTCAACAAGTATTCCTTTTTCTTTTCAAATTATACATCAAAGTAAGAAAGCATACATGTACATACATAGCTCATGGAGCTTTTGAACAAAAAGTAGTAAGACGGTCCAGGGTCCTTTCCTTTCAAATCTTGGTTCTTTTGTTGCCTATGGTGGAGGAGAAGAATCAATTAGGTACTTTTTTGCCAACCAGGAACTCTTAATGCGGTCCCCCGCACATCTGTCCTTCAATAGATGGCCCTTCCCTTCGACGAAGAGATTGGTAGAGTAACTGATAGCGACAACCAACTGAGCATAGTGTTGTGTCCTACATAACTAGAACTTGCAATCCCACAATGCCGAACTAGCATGTAATAATGGATCACAGTGAACTGACAGTGTAGTCTCCAGCATCACACAGTCTAAGTGGATGTCGTACATTGCACTACTTTGGCCAAAGTGTTCTCATTCAATAGTGTACTGTATCTACATCCTCTTAGATTGGGCGATGATTACATTGTCAGTTCACCGTGATCCCGTATTACATTCTAGATTGAGGGATGTCGTATTGCACAGGATCTAGTTATGTAGGACAGACCACTATACTCAGTTAGTTAACAGTATTCGTTGCTCTACCAATCTCTCCGTCGAAGGGAGGGCCATCTATTGAATAATAGATGTGCAGGGGACCGCAATATAAGTCCGTGGTTGGCAAAAAAGTGCCCGAGTGATGTTTCTCCTCCACAGAAGGCTACTGAAGTACCAAGATTTGAAAGGGAAGATCCTAGACTGTTTTACTACTATTTGTTCTAAAGCTCATTGGAGCTATGTTAGTTAAGGTATGTATTCTTGTTTCATGTACTTGTGAAGTTATTATAATGAAATGGAATCTTTATTGTATTTTGATATGGCATCTTGTTCATGTATTATCAATAAAGAAAAGGAAAAAATATATTGCAATGTCATGTTTACACATTTATTTACTCATATGATGTAAATTTAGAAAAAATTTACTTTACCGAAGGATTGGAACGTTAGAGACATTGGCCTGTGGAGTTGGCTTTGCAAGGGGTTCGCTACCCATCACAATGGTATTATCTGTTGCAAATTCGGAGAGGCTATGTTGCTGTTTGAGCCCTCATTTCAAGTTTGAACAGGTTATTATCAGTCGCTAACAGGCCCGTACATGGTCATTAATCTGAGTTTTCAATGCCTACAATAGTTGCTATTTGTTTCAGACCTTGCATGTGATTCCAGGTTGGATATATTTAGTTTTCTATTGGCTGTCATAATCATGTAATGAACATAGAATGTATTGATTGCACAGTTTGTATTGCTATAGCCTATCACTGGTGTGAAAAGGTTGTAATCTGCTCTTGTTAAATAATCTGATTGTAAGTGTGAACCCCTATAGCTTTCCTATGCTCAGATTTCCTTAAGTGTTATTCTAATATGAAGGAAAAAAGAGAGTAAAATCTGATTGCTATACCTGTTCAAGCATTTTATTCGTCTATTGTCAAAATATATGGAATGCAATGAAACAATGAACAGCATATGAAAAACATCAAACAAAACATCAGCAAACATTCCAATCAGCAAAACAGCAAACAAAAACAAAAATCAGGGGCAGACATTACATGAGCCATGGAAAATATTGACTAGAAATAATCTCTCTCTCTAGACTAAAGAAAGGGAAACAATGGGCTTCCTTGCATATTCAGGATATCCTTCTTGGTCTCTTTGAGGTCAGAGTGTTTAGCTCGTCTGCGTTTGCAGCTCAATGATGGCGTGGATTAAGGTTAGACAGCTGATTGTGAATGGGTCTGCAATCTCTTTGTCCCTAGGGGTTTGTGTGAAACAGAGATATATATGGTGGAATGCTATGTATAAAGGGAAGTTGTTGGCATTGTGTCAAGGTTGCTCTGCAAGAGTGCGGAATTCACTGGCAGTTAAGTCTTTTCAGGACATTCTGGTCAATAACAATATAAGGTCGTGGGAGCAAATGACGACAGATTTTAGTGCGCCTCTGTCTCAAAAGAAAACCTATTCTATGCTTAGATCTGGATTGGGGGAAAGATTTCCAGGTCTAGTAATCAGTGATACAGAGCTTCTTGATAAGCTCCAATGGAAAGATGGCTCTAAACTTAAAGACGTGACAGTTAATAAGTAGTATATATTGCTAACTGGCTCAGGGGAAGTTTATAATTGGCTTAGCAAATCCTGGAACCTTGACTTGTCTGATTCTAAATGGTCTAGTAGACTCATCCACATTTGGCACAATTTTGTTGAACCAAAAAAAGCCCGTATTTGATGGTTGTTTATACTCAAAAAGCTTGTTGTTGGACATGTTTTAAACTCCTGTGGTTTATCTGTTAAATCTTGTGGTGCCCTTGCTGTCCCTGAAACTTTTGATCATCTTTTCTTTGATTGTAAATATGCTATTGCAATTTGGTCTCTCCTTTTTGGTTTGTTTGTGAAGTGGACTGATAAATGGGGTTTTTGTCTGCAGGAAATCCTAATTGGCCATGTGGATGCCTTTAATCTTGAATTGAATAAATTTTGGCTTGTTTTTCCGAATGAGGTTTTGTGGTTTATTTGGAAGAGGTTTCTCAGGACAAAAGGGGGCATATTACTGAGTTCAATTGTGATCTCACCTACCTTATAATCATGTTTCAGGTATCTTCTGCTCTTGGAATCCCTAAGGACAAGTTTATGACATTGCTTGAGGAGTGCATCACTGTAGTTTACAAGACAGAGATGAAACCAGCTCTTTTTTTCTCACAAGAAAGGAATAGATTGAACCAGAATGAACTTGACCTTCTCAAGAAAGTCTTGGAGGAGAAAAAGATTCTCAAACCAGCTGAGGATGAAGGAATTAGTAATATGAGGTATACAGACCAGTGCGTTGGCGACAGAGCACAATGCGGCAATAGTGCCTTTGGTGCATGAGAATAAATGATTTTGATTAACTGGTCTTTCTGTATGTATCAGATGTAATTATGTAGACTTCATCTTATCATACTTTGCTTGGTGATTTTTGTTGATATTATCTGGAGTTCATGCTCCTCATAACATAATCTCTACTTTGATAAACTATTTTTAATATATTAAAAAAATATAGCTTTATCAATCTACAAGGGCCTTGTCTCCACATGTCTTCAAATTTATACTTTGGGTACTAAGACATTACTCGCCATTACGAAAGATATTCAAATAAATCACAAGTATATACATTGGTTGATGCATATACCTTGCAAACATAACACTAAAGCAAAGACTGCCACAGAGAAAAACAAGAACAAGATACTTGGCATGAATTATATAATTATAAATAGCCAACAGTTTAAGTGTAAAAGTAACAATCATAATGTTAACTTTTACCAATTCCTCAAGGATCATTGTATTCTCCTCCAAGCATCGTTGACCTTTATTAATACCACAGTTTTTCTAGTTGCTCCAACCTTCATCAGGAAACATGCAAAGAATGATATAAATAACAAAAAAAAGTTTGAACTTTAAAGTAACGTCTCTATCTAAGCAATCTGGCCAACTTAATTCCTATGTGCCAATAAACAAAAGGAAGAGAATACGATAATGCAACCTCTCTCACATAATTGTCGATAAGAAGACATAACTAATATAATCAAATGCAACTTGCATACCAAATTTGTTAAAGTATTGGGAAGAAATTTTCTTTCTTGAATCCAAAAAATGTATTTGTCATTCATTTTAATCAAGACTAGGCAATACAGATTTATAATTCCATGATTGGTTACGAAAGAACATTGCGTCGGTTTTGTTATCAATAGAAACTAACAAACACTAAAAGAAATCCAAGCACCCCCATTGGGAATACCCTTGCTCACAACTGAGAACCTTTGAAGTTGTTTTGGCAAAATATTCTAATTACAGTAAGAATATATAAAATTTGGTTTTCATAACTCACATCTTACCAGTTATAATTATTTGTGGTAATTTTCCAAATGTTATCAATTTCTTTCCAAGAAGAAATCTAGGCCATCTTGAAGCTTGCCCCAATTAAATCATTGTAAATACACTGATAGTTTTGGAATGGTTGACCTATATTACACTTGAGTCAATTTGCTTTGGAATCTTTGTAGAGTCAAGTACAGTCAGCGTACATTGTTAAAGTAAATTAATTGGTAGTCTCAACAATCCCGAAAGAAATGTGGACCACAATAGAATGAAAGTTTAGAGAAATACAACATGGATGAAGAGCTTTCCATCCTCTATAAGTTATTCATTATTTTCACCCCATTGAACCCCAAGATTACATCATTTATAGTGATGATCAAAATTCCCAACTAATCAATATAACCAAATTCCTGCATCCTTCTCTCAGAGCAATATAGAAGGCTGCATCAATATGAAGAGGGAAATCAGCCATTTTAGCATGCAGATGGAATCAATGCACACTAGATAAACTATTTCAATAATAGCTTTTAATAGGGCTTCTTGTCAAATTGCTTTCTGCAAAGAACAAGTAAATCTGTGTTTTTAGCTTACAAGTTTGTCTATTCCTTGTTTTAGTGTTGTGAGATAATGATGCAAAATGGATGAGTCATGTTGGTTTGGAGGACCACCAGTATCATTAAGTCACATTCTAATCCATTTCCAGTATATGACACAGGAAGAGAACACTCATTTTGAAAGGAATCAGGAAAAAAAAAAAATTGTATGGGAACGCAAACATGACCATTAAAGGAAGTAACCTAGGTGATATGAACACTGAGGGAAACTTCCCAACTGCTGAGAACTGTCATATAAATGTTAAAACCAGTCTACAGCATAAACATCAAAACAAGTGGCATTATGCATTATTCATCATTTACACGTTCTCACAATCAATGTGTACATATAGCACAAAGGAGGTTTAACCACCTACTCAACCACAAAGATACCCACCCATTAATTAATTAGTAAGTTGTTAATAAAACAATGACTTGGAAAATACATATTCATTATGGGCATATACAGCAAACCCCTTGTAATCCAAAGTTTCAAATCACATCCCAATGGATCCATCTCACCACAATAATGTGTCAAAGAGAGCAAAACAATCTCAATAACTCATGTAATATTAACTAAGTAACCCCAAAATCAAAACAAATACTGCACACAACCATATACAAACATTTGTGGACTGGTCAGACTGCTATCACCAAAAGCTTTCAAACCAATGAAGGCACGTGTTGACACTAATTGCAACTCTGGCATAAAAAATGTTATTCCTCAAATTATGATGACTAAACTCCTAGCATGGCCTTCAATAAACCACTCAAATGATGGTATTCCTCAATCCAGCACAATCGTGAATATAGGTGACACATTCTCAAGTGTTGTCACTCTCCAATGCAATGACCTTTCTACGGTTGTGTAGATCCACCTCTTAAAACAGTGAATATAACGCCTAATCATCCATGCAATCACTCTCCGATCAAAGATGATCCACTTGAAGGCTACCATCAATGAGTAACTCTCATCACTGTTGCTCACTCCAAGGCCATGCTGTGTTAGATGTCACTGACCCACTCAAACAATTTAAAATCAATGTCCAAAATCAGTGGAATCCAATGCTTGAATCAAGAGTCCCTAACAGTGTCTCATCATCAAGATACTCAACTGATCAATCTTAATCATGAAGAAACCAATCATTAAGGTACCATCCCGTCCATCAGCTGCTACCATTCCATAGAAGCTACAACTAATGTATATGTGTATTTGCCAATATTTTACCATGCTCTATGATTGCTTTGATCCATGGGATTTTTCAAAAATCCTCTAATATGAGGTAAAAGAAATGAGCAACACAAGGAGTCCTGAATAACAATGGGTGCCTATCCATGAGAATTTTATCTATAATTACTTGCATAACATTTTTTCTCACCCACTTCAACCAAGACTCCATCCAAAACCTCACAAATGAATTCAACATTTTTTGTGTTTACTAAAGCATAAATGAATTTCAAAAAAATTACGTCACCTAAAAAAGAAACAATGAAATTTAAAATGCTAATGTTAATGTAATGTCCCCACTTTGGCTCTGCACTCATCAATGGGATTTAGCCTATTTCCAGAAACTCGTAGGCTAAGGAGAATTGGAAATTAGGGTTTCCTATTTTATATCAGGTTTCGGATGCGGTTTTGAAGGTTTGCATGCGAGAGTTTTTGTTGCATGTTTGGTGGAGCTTTATGGGTTTTTGGAGAGCTTCAAGATAAGGTAACATGCATGTTGAGAAAATGACATGCATTTCTCTCTGGTTCCTTGCATGCAGGAAAGGTTTCTAAGTTTTTTTGGGTTTTCAAAGATCACCAGGGTGGTGGGACATGCATCTAAATCAGTCAACCTTTCTAGGCACTTACTATTTATAGTAAGTCATGTGTTCTGCTAAATTTGGCATTCAGTTGAGTTTGAAATGAACTTACTATTTTTGGTGATTGCTATTTTTAGTAGTCTATTTTTGGCAGTGGCATCATGTAGAAACCCTTGTTTCCCCGTTTTCTCTGTATCTGACTATTTTTATGATTTTCTGAAGGTTTTTGGTTTTTTGACTGTTTTTGTGGTTTTTGCATAAAATAAAGAGATTGCGATTTTGCTTGAAAATGATAATAAATTCAATAAAAATAAATCAACTCTGAAAACTACAGAATCAATAGCAAATACTGATGCCCGACTATTAATTAATCTTCTGCAATGATTACAATGATGTTCCAGATACATGCAAATAAAAAAAGCAATGATATTTATGAAAACCTGGTTTGCTGCAGCAATAAATGATCTGCTGAAGATGGTACGGCTTCACATGAATCAACCTTTCTTTCTGTGTCTGGTGATCTCAAATTGCTCCTAATACAACTGCGCCCCAGATGGATGAAGCTAAAAGACCAGAAGATAGGCGTATTTTCCAAGGCAAGAAGGTACGGCTCAAATGATGAAGGTACGGCCTGTCAGCAGGTACGGCTGTGTACAACAGCAAATAAAATGTACGGCTCCCTTTAAAGCCTCCAGAATATCAATAAAATAGGCGCCTTAATGAATAGATGTTCTCTGGATGAAACCCTGAATCAAATCTCTGACAATGAAAGATCTGTGAAGTTCTATGATCTCTTCTAGATGAAGAAACCTCTGTGCTGGCAATAAATCAGATGTTATTTCACACCCTCTGAATCGCTCTCACTAGATATGGCTCGTTCCCCAATGCATTCGATACTGAAACCCTAAGGTTTTGTGCTCAGACCAAACTTGATCAATTTTCAATAATTCAATATGCATAATGGCTCCATTTTCAATGCAAAGCTTATATTTTCCTCAAAAGTGCGAATTCCTTAAAGATAGGGAATTTTAAATAATTCGACTTCTTTTTAATTCTTTTCAATAGTCTCAGCTCAAATATTTAATTATAAATTTAATCGTCAAATGGCCCCTTTCTGATGATGGGCAACCCCTTCACTGAAATCACTTAAGTTATAATAAAATATTATAACTTTATATTATAAACTCCAATTAATTAATATTTAATTAATTCAATTAAATATTAATATCTTTCTCATTATTCATCCGATGCACGAGCCATCTGAAGCTGACGAACACTGAAGTGATTCTGAACGCTATCAATCCATACTGCTAAAAATAGCAGGGGTCCCACGCTGAGTGCTGAATAACTGCTAAAAATAGCATCTCGACTAGAAGTGTCCGAATGAGCCCGAACGAAAGCCAACTGATCAAGTACTGACAACCGAAGCTGAACCAAGCTCCATCAAGACCCTCTATCCATCCTATCAGCCTACGAGGGTCGCATAATAGGCTAATTCCTACGAACTCAGATGCTCGCAAAAATGGGGACATTACACATCATTAGCACCTCAATTCAGATCATCATGCTATTTCTAGCAGTTTGGCAGAAATAGTTTTGGGAATTGGTTTTGGCTTTGGCTTCTTGTAATGTCCCCAATTTAGCCCTACACTCTTCATTTGGATTTAGCCTATTTCCGAAAACTCGTAGGCTAAGCAGAAGCTGAAATTAGGGTTTCTTATTTTCTAGGAGGTGGTTTCTGCAGTTTTTGAGATTTGCACTTGGGAGTTTTGAAAATTGGATTGTGGATTCTTTCTGGGTTTTCAGAGAGCTTTGCAATGGTTGCGCACGCACTTTGTTCCAGCAACTTTCTAAATTTACTATTTTTAGTAAATTCTATTTTTGGCAATGGTCCTATTGGCATTGGCACAATGAGCTTTCCTCTTCAGTTGGTTCAGTAGGAAATGTTGATTTTGGCTTCATGGTGCAATTTTTGGGAGAGATAAGTTATTTTAAATTAATAATGTTATATTTTCATTTTATCCCCTTGGCCTAGCATCACAACTTAAAGTTGTTTAAAAAAGGGGAATTTGAGGGGTGGACGCCTCATGAGGAGTTATTTTGCTATTTTTCAAGTGAAAATATTACCTTGGGAAATCGGATGCCTATTTGGAGGAGAGCATTATTTTATTAAAAAAATTACTTCATTCTTGAAAAAGGACGACTTGGAGAAATAATGAAATTGCATTTGAATTTGGATTCCATTTGAAGAGGGAAATTGAAGTCAACTTGAAATTTGAATTTGGGCACACTTTAAGAGGCTTCTAGAAGATCATCATAAATCTATAAAAGGGAGTCACTTGTTCTTCATTTCTCATCTCTTGTCTACTGTACCGTTATGCTGTAGGATTGATTTCAGGCAAAGTGCTTTGAGGAATGCATACCTCCTAGCAAGGATCAATCTTTCTGTTTGAAAGATAACACCTAGCTGATTGAAGACTACTCCCATTTCAAGGAAGATAGATTGAGCTTCAATAGAGTTTCTACAGCTTTTGAGTATTTATGAGTTGCTAGTTTAGCATAGCTGAAAGTAGTTTTTGCTCATAAGTCTTGGAATAAATTATATCTTGTTTTGGGTAGTTTGCATATGTCATTTTCATCCTTGGGCGCCTCTTTTTGGAGAGTTTCAGATTTTATTATGCAGATTTGGATTTTATTTTGCAGAAGTCGCCCCTATTGAAGTCATGCTACTTCATCATGCCTGGCAAATGTTTAGATAATTCATTGAGTAGTTGTTGCAGCTATTTCTTGGTCATAGATTGGTCGCCATCTTCCTAAGAGTTCATTGCACTTGGTCTCTTGTCATTCGGAGTAGTTATGAGAGAGTTATGAGCATTCTAGTGAGTCATATAGTTGTTGGTCTACATATTCTAGTTGCTGGTCTGTCAAAATCAGATTGTAAAAGTTTGTCTTTTGTGTTGGGTTTTGTGTGGATTGAGTCATTTGATGATAGGAGAGATATAATATTTCATTTCAACATTGAGACATTTGAAAATACCTTGATATTGGCAGGAGTTCTATCATTTTGTAAGGCTGAACAGTAGCATTGTCAGCTACTTTCATTTCTTGCAAAGTTTCATTATAATTCCCACGGCTGTGGAAGAGACTGGCCTTTGCTCAATCTTCATTGTACTACATTGGATCCTCAGCACCATATGTTAGCACCTCACCCATCTTGGGTCTTGAGTGCATATTCTTGGTGTTTGAGTTACTTTCAACATTGCATCATTTTCAATAGATTTTTCGTCATATGGTAGCACCTTACCCACCTCGGGTTTGGAGTGCACATACTTGGTGTTGAGTTTACTTTTCAGTATTGCATCATTTCTATTAGTTCCTCTGCCATATGGTAGCTCCTTGCCCACCTTGGGCTTGGAAGCACATTATTGGTGTTGAGTTTTATCAGCATTGTATTTTTTCAGTTGCTTCTAACGACCTTCGCGCCATATGTCAACACCAATCCCATCCTGAGTTGTGTGTGCATTCTTGACGTAGAGTTACTTTCCAGTAGAGTTTGGTTTTGGGCTAACCTTAACGGGTGACTGTTGTGATTGTTTGAACATTGAAAATATTAAAAAGAAAAATTGGGTTGGCTCATTACAGTTCTATCTCTCCTTTAGATTGAGTTTCAACACTTAGTCAATTTTATATTTTGAGTTTGTACCCCATGCCTAGGTAATGACTTCAAAGTTATTTTTAAAATGGGGCCATGTCTTGGACGCCTAAGTGGAGAAATTTAATATTGTTTCAAAGTTAAATTAAATGTTTTTACCTTGGACGCCTAGGGAGAAATTAAAAAGGTAATTTAATATTCCTGTTGCAAATTGAAAAAGGTGGACACCAAGGAAGGAATATTTAAGTATTTTAAATATTTTTAAAAGTGCATTTTTGGAGATGGGCATCCCATGGGGAAATTGAATAGTTTTCTCTTGTGGAGGTTACAAATTGATTTAGTTGCCTATTGAGCTTATTTATTGAAGCCTTGCTCATTCTTTCATATCTTTTGGAAATTTCATAATCTTATGCTGCCGAACTGAGTTCAAACTTTGCTACGGGGGTTGCATGCCTTCTAGCTTTTGATACCTTTCTTCAGGCCTGAAACTATGGCTTCCTAGATGGCGACTGAAGACCGTGCTTCATTTAGGAGTGTGGACAGAGCTCAATTTCTGATTTTAATTACAGGAAACTTGCTGGTTTATAGTTTGTTTGTACTGTTGAAGACAATGGCTGAAGCGAATTTTTGTTTAAAACTTCACCTCTGATTTTTATTTGGTTTTGGGTACTGGCCCATGTTGTTTCTCTGTGGAGGGCGCCCAATTTTCTAAAGTTTCAGATTTTATTGCTGACTCTTTGATTTTTAAGAAGAGGTCGACCCTTCCTGGAGGTCATACCACATCTTAGCTTCTGCATTGGGATTTGTGTCATTTGTTCCCGCTGTGTTTGGCACATTTCCTCAACTGGAAGTTGGACGCCATGACTAGAGGCTTCAATTGTTTGCTGTTTGAAGTCTTTTCGTGCTGATTTAAAGTAGTATACTAGTGAATTCTTACCTTGCTGGTCTGATTTTCTGTACTTCTTGTTTCCTATCAAACTTGTTTAGTTTCATTATTGTTGATGTGATAGCAGCGGGAGATTTCTTTCTCCCTAAAATTCGAAATATATAAATAAATTATGGGGCCGACCCAAGTGAAGTATCGCCTCATTTCAAATAATAATTTATATTTTATTGAAGCCGACTCAACATAAAGTCGCCTCATTTTGTAAAGTCGACTCTTTTGTGTAAGAGGCCGACTCTAGATGAAAAGTCACCTCAATGTGTATATGCATGGCGATTTCCTCTTCATTTGGTAATTCAATAATTCAAGACAAGTTCGCATTCTTAAAGGACGAGTTCGCATTATTACAGCAAATCGATACTTTGCTTCAAGGAGATCGATATTAAGGATAATTCATTATTGTGTGTATATTCACATCTAGAGAGGAGCTATCTTCATTGTATCAGATCGGCCTAAGCGTGCGGCCAACTTGTAAAGAAAATTTCTGCTCTTTCATTAAATATATAAGTGATATATTTGTGGCTGGGATGTTCTCCCTCAAGAAGCAGGGTTTTCACAGGGTATTTGTTGTGTCGTATTGTGCACTATTTTGTTTTTGCTACTTATCTTCATTTCTGGTCTAAAACTAACATGGTATCAGAGTCAGTTTAAGCAAGATCAAGATCAGATTTGTTTAAGCAGCAAAGTCCTCTTGTTTTCTTCTCATCTAAGGGAATCTATCTAAGTATCAAAAATGGTGAACAGACTCAAGGTTGAAGATAGACTTGATGGTGCATCGAACTTCACCTCTTGGAAATTTATAGTTTTTATTGCACTAGAAGAAAATGATCTTCTAAACTTCGTGGACAATTATTTGCCCAAGCCATCCAATGAGACTAAGAAAACTCAATGGAAGAAGAATGGCACTAAGGCTAAGAAAATCTTGATAGATTCCGTGAAGGATCATCTTGTGCCAATTATATCCAAGATGAAGACAACCAAAGACATGTTCGAGACTCTACAAGGATTGTATGAGATCAACAATACCAGCAAAGCTCTTGCCTTGAGACAACAGCTCCATCATATCAAAATGGCTAAAGGAGATTCAGTCATCTCCTTCTTCATGAAGATTACTGAGTTGAGAGATCAGCTATGTGCCATTGGAGATATAGTTGAAGATAAAGACCTAACTATGTTGGCACTGAATAGTCTTCCTCAATCTTGGGAGCCCTTTATCCAAAGCATTAATGGAAGATATAAATTGCCTAAGTTTTGATCATCTTCGAGCTGATTGCATTCAAGAGGAATCCAAGTTGGCAGCAAGAGGAAATGGTTGAAGCTCTCATAATGAAGATCATGTCCTTGCAGCTCAAACTTCCAAAAGAAAAGGAAGAGAAAGGAGAAAAGGCAATTTCAAGAGGAATAGAAACAAAAAATGTAGAAACCCTTGTTTCCCCTGTTTCTGAATCTGACTGGTTTTTTGTTTGTTTTTGAAGTTTTTGGTTTTTTTTGTGATTTTTGAGCATAAAAGTAATAATGCGATTTTGCAAAGAATTGAAAATAAATTCAATAAAAATCATTCAACTCTGTAAACTATAGAATCTATTGAGAATAGGGACGCCAGACTATTTATTATTCTTCTGAGATGATTACAATAAAGATCCTATTACATGCAAATAAAAAGGCAACGACTTTTTATTGAAAACCTGGTATTTGCAGCAATGGATGATCTTCCAGAAGATGTACAGCTGAAAGGAAATAATCATTTTCTCCCTCTGTGAATGTCTGTTGATGATGCCAGAAAGGTAGGCACCTCCAGAGATGAAACCAGATGATAAAAAGAGAAGGCGATTAGCACTGGCTGAAAGGTACAGCCTCTTGAATGGTACGGATCTGCTGTAGAAGGTACGGCTGTAGCAGCAGCAGCATTAAATGAAAAGTACGGCCCTCTGTAGATTCCCTGACTTCAATAAAATATGCGCCTTGGTTGTAAGATGCTTCTAGATGAAAACCTAATAAAAAAACTCTAAAGATAAATGATCTCTGAATGCTCTGTAATTTCTTCTAGATGAAGAAATCCCTCTGCGTGGCAATAAATCGGATGATATCTCACACCCTCTGAACTGCTTTCACTGGAGATGGCTCGTTCCCCAATGCTCTGAGACTGAAACCCTTGGCTTTCATGCTCTGGTCAAGACTTGATCAATTTTCAATTCACAAATAACATAATGGCTCGACTTTCAATGCAAAACCTTATATTTCTTGAGAAGTGCGAATTCCTTAAAGATAGGGATCATTAAAATAATTCGACTTCTTATTTTAATTCTTTTCAATAGTCTTCGATGTAATTTTTTATTATAAAATATAATCACAACTGGCCCCTTCCATGATGGGCGACCCCTTCACTTAAGTTATAATATTAAAATATTATAACTTATATTATATGCTCAATTTAATTAATATTTAATTAATCAATCAAATATTAATAACTCCCTCAAGAAACGTCCGATGCACGAACCGTCTAAAGCTGGCAAACCAGGGAGTGATTCTGCACGTGATCAAACTATACTGCTAAAAATAGCAGGGGTGCCTCTCTGAGTGCCAAATACTGCTAAAAATAGCAACTGAGGCTAAAAGTGTCTGAATGAGTCCAAACGAAAGCCAACTGATCAAACACTGACAACTGAAGCTGAGCCAAGCTCCAACAAGACCCTCTATCCAACCTATCAGCCTACAAGGGTCGCATAATAGGCTAATCCTATGCTCTGAGAGATGTCAACTAGAAGGGGACATGACAAAAAATCAGATTCTGCTCCTAAACCAAAGAAGAAGGATCTCTCTCACATTCAATGTTTCAAATGTGACAAGTATGTTCACTATGCTCGAGATTGTATAACAAGACCAAAGCAACATTCTTCTACTACAGATGTTGACAATGTGTCACCTCAAAAGGAATCTAGAGATAACTCAAGGGGATTTCTATTCATCTCTACTCTTTCAAGCAATCTTCCAACTGACAGTAACACTTGGTTGATTGATAGTGGTGCTTCACGACACATTACAGGATATCAAGAGCATCCTTCAAACTTGGTAGAAAGACAAACCAGCTTGCAAATGATAATCAGAGATGATGCTTGTTATTTAGTGAAAGGTGTTGGAGCCACCTCTCTTCATCTAGATTCCAGCATCCCTCTTCATTTCAGTGATGTCTTGTTTGTACCAGGAATCAAGAGAAATCTTGTCTCAATTTCAGCATTGGAGGACAAAGGATGCCAAGTTTTTCTGAAGGGAAAGTTCTTGCTTGGCTGAAGAACTCTAGCATCAAAACAGCCCGTGTGACTGGTGTTCGTCAAGAGAGTCTATACAGACTTTTGATTCGTCCAGCTCAAGCATTACTACGTGACTCTACTAGTTTGAGTGAGATATGACATAGGAGACTTACTCATCTACACTTTAGAGCTCTTCCATCTATGGAGAAGATGGTTAATGGTCTACCGAAGCTCAATCAGGAGCATGATTGCATTTCCAAAGGATGTGCACTGGGTAAGAATATCAAGCATCCTTTTCATAATAGTGAAAGTAGATCAAAGGGAATTCTAGATCTTGTTCATTCTGATTTATGTGATCCAATGTCTGTGACATCTTTTTGTGGATTTTGGTATTATGTGATTTTCATTGATGACTATTCTCGAAAGACTTGGATTTACTTTTTGAAGTCTGAAGAAGTACTTGATAGATTCAAAGAATTCAAGGCTCAAGTTGAAAATATGTCCAAGAAAAGGATTAAGGTTTTGAAATCTGACAATGGAGGAGAATACACTTTTGGAGGCTTCCGTTATTTCTGAATTGAGGCAGGGATCAAGAGGGAGTTTTGTGTCCCCTACGACCCTCAACAAAATAGAGTTGCAGAAAGAAACAATAGATCCATAGTTGAGGCAGCCAAAGCTATGATTCAAGATCAAGATCTACAAACCTTCCTTTAGACAGAAGCTTCCAGAACTACAGTGTATGTTTAGAACCGAAGCCCTCATCAAATATTGGAAAACATGACTCCTGAAGAAGCCTCCACAGGTGTGAAACCTGAGATTAGTTATTTAAGAATTTTTGGTTGTCCTGTTTATATTCATGTGCCTAAAGATAAAAGATCTAAGCTAGAACCATCAGGCAAGAAAGGAATATTTGTGGGATACAGTGAGTCTTCCAAAGCCTACAGGATCGATATTCCAGGGCAGAAACAGATTGAGATCCACACGGATGTCTCTTTCGAAGAAGAGGTAGCATTCAAAAAATCTAAAGGGTCTTACAGGGAGATAGAGAGTGCAGAACAGGAGACACCTCAGGATATAGACATTTCTCCTGATCATACTCTTGAGATTCAGAGGGAGTCTACTAAACCAAAAGAGACTATTGATCGAGTTGATCCCATAGAACCAACGGGTGGGCCAAGAGATATTGCTATAGGTCAAAAGAGACCTCTATGGGCTAGACAAACTATGCAAGAGGCAAAGAAGTATGCAGCTCCTTGAGGCATCTTTAGGGAAAGCAAGAGACCCTTGAAGTTTCCAGGCTATGTGGTATTGATGAGTGACATCATTGAGTCTGAGCCTTCCAGTTTTGAGGAGGCATCCAATCAGCAGGTATGGAGAGATGCTATGACAGAAGAATATCAGTCTATCATCAAGAATGATGTTTGGGATGTTGTACCAATACCTGAAGGGAAATCAATTGTGTCTTCCAAGTGGCTCTTCAAGATCAAGCATGCAGCTGATGGGAGTATTGAGAAGTACAAAGCAAGATTTGTGGCAAGAGGCTTCTCTAAAAAGGAGGGAATAGATTATGAGGATAAATTTGCTCCTGTTGCTCGATATACATCTATCAAGACTATTATTGCTATTGCATTAGCTAAAGGCTGGAAGCTACATCAAATGGACGTAAAGACTACATTTCTTAATGGTGTGACTGAAGAAGAAGTGTACATTAAGCAACCAGATGGTTTTGTGATTCATAGGTAGGAGTCTCATGTATGCAGATTGAAGAAAGCATTGTATGGACTTAAGCAAGCACCTCATGCATGGTATGAAAGGATTGATCAATACTTGATGAGCTTGGGATTCTCCAAGAATGATGCAGATTCCAATCTTTATTTCAAAGTAGTTGATGTTGAGGCTTTAATATTGGTTCTTTATGTTGACGATTTATTTCTTACTGGAGCAGAATATCTCATTGTCAAATTCAAGAAAGAGTTAGCCTCCGAGTTTGAGATAAAAGATCTCGGTCTTATGCATTACTTCCTAGGATTGGAAGTGTGGCAAAGACCCAATGAGATTATTCTAAGTCAAGGGAAATACACCATAGATATCCTGAAGAGATTTGGGATGATGGACTACAAGTTCATGTCTACACTAATGAAAACAAATTTGATGAAGTTGAGTAATGCTATAGCTAGTTCAGATTTGGTAGATCCCACCATGTACAGACAGTTGATTGGATTGTTGATGTATCTAGTCAATACTAGACCAGACATTTTCTATGCGATGAGCACTCTCAATCAGTTCATGTGTGAACCGAGGCAAATTAATCTAGTTGCAACAAAGCATATCTTGAGATACTTACTTGGCACAATAGGATATGGCTTGAGATATACTTCCTGTGAAGATCTGAAGTTACAAGGCTATTTTGATTCTGACTGGGCCGGGTAACTAATAGGAAGAGCACCTCTGGATGTTCCTTCAGTTTGGGGTCTGCCATGATTTCTTTGTGTAGCAGGAAGCAGACTTCTATTGCACTAAGCATTGCAGAGGCTGGATATATTGCAGCATGTGTAGCAACTCGAGAAGCAGTGTGGCTTCAAAAGCTCCTTGCGAGATTGTTTGGGAAAACATGGGAACCAACTGTGATTCATTGTGACAATCAAAGCTGTGTGAAGCTCTCTATCAATCCAGTGCTTCATGATAGGAAAAAAAATGTGGAGATCAAATATCATTATATCAGAGATATGGTGCTACGGAAAGCAATTCAACTCAATATATATTTGCATTGATGATCAGACGACTGATATTCTCACCAAACCTCTCTCCAAAGTGAAATTTGCACATTTTCAAGACATGCTTGGAGTTGTGGAAACTGTTGCCCTTGCTGAGAGGGAGACTCGACATCAATCATCTTTTCTATTTGCTATAATGCATATTTCTCTAAGACGGAGAAATATGAGGTGAAAGCCCCTATCCATCTCTGAGACGGAGATGTGGTTCTTTCCACCCGTGGGAGTAGCCATGGTAGATGTCATGTTGAGAGACTCCATGACATCACGTTGAGAGACTTCATGATGGATCCTTTTTGTTCTTGTGTTTTCCCACACATGGGAGTAGCCATGGTGAACATCATGTTGAGAGACTCCATGACGACATCACATTGAGTGACTCTGTGAAGGGCACTTGTGCACATGTTCCTTTCCACACATGGGAGTAGCCATGGTGGAGGTCATGTTGAATGACTCCATGACGATATCACGTTGAGTGACTCTGTGATGAACTGTTTTCCACAAATGGTTGTAGCCATTGTGGTGTCATGTTTAGAGACTCCTGAAATGGATATCTGGATATATAAGTGATATATTTGTGGCTGGGTTTTTCTCCCTCAAGGAGGGTTTTCCCAAGGTATTTGTTGTGTCTTATTGTTATTTTTTTTTTTTTGTTGTTTATCTTGATTTTTGTTCTAAAACTAACAATTATAATGCTGGTTTGAGCTCAATTTCATATCATTCTTATGGTGTAAATGTTAGAGGTACTCTAACTCTTTGTGGCTTTGAAACCATATTTCTATATATTTGCAGCTGAAAACTATATCTTTGTAAAGTTGGTTTAGTAGTACTAACAGCTAGTTTATTTATTGCTGCAATTTAGTTTTGTTTTTTAGCTCCCACTGGACAAGTGGTTGAAGCATTTTATTTTCAACACTTTAAAATTAATAATTTCCCCCACTGAATAAGTGGCAGAGTGGATTCATGGTTGGCTTGTTGCCTTACAATAATTGTAATTAGTTGCTCCCACTGAATAAGTGGTTGAGTTCATGGTCAATTATCCGCCTACTTTGTATTTCCAGCATTTACTTTTTCATTCCATGGTCGGCTTGCCGCCTAGCAAGCATTGTAATTCTTTCTAGTTGCTAATGATCCCCGACACCATATGCTATCACCTCTGTAATGCCCCGCCACGCAACCCTAGAAGAAGTTGCAATTCACTACTTAAACGTACCAATTTTATTTTTTGTTTAAGTACAAATAACATGTAAGGTGAATACATATTGCCAACAACCTCTAAGGCCACGAGACAAAGATTACTTAAAACCCCAACATCAAATAACATTAACATAAACTGAAACATTAATCACTTACAGAAAATGAGACAACATACATTCCATGCAAGATAAAATTACAACAAGGATAAAATTCCCTCAAGATTCCAATTTAACATTAAAACAATAAGGTTACATCACTCATTCCCCGAATGAGGCAAATCCAACCAAATGATTACATATTACAAAATTCCACCTCAATAACAACTGAGGGGTAAGAAAATCCAATAAGAACTAAGAGAACAAGGCATGAGAAGAACTGATTCCCACGAGCTCTCCAACTGGAAATCACGAACACACAAACATGAAGAGGAACCAACGGAAAAAGATGCACGCCACCCGACCACATGGAACCCAAAGGCTCCACTCCCTCCGTGCTAGGAGATAGTAACAAGAATTTCCTAGACAAGACCATCTACCACTAGACACATGCTAACACATAAACTGAAACAAGACCAGAACATAAACCACATCACTTAACATCATGGTTACAATGCTTCCAGAGTACAAAATCAAGTACCATCACTGTACAAAATAAACCAACGGTACAACACCATACCGACTGCTGTCATAGGAGGAGTGTCATCGCAAAGGCTGCATTGGTTATCCAATGGTGTTCTTCTTAGGTCCCGGCTCCCCTCTCGAGATACCTGATAACCTCTCACGAACCCGGCGCCATATGCCCACCAGAGCGGAATCGATTATCTTTCGAGAAGACAAGATAACGATCTTGCCATTCCAGGCCTTCCCGACTCATCTCAAGTCTCGTACAAGCCCTTGAGCCAATGAGCGAGGCTAAATTATCTTATTAATGTTCAAAGCTACTCTCTCCCTAGTAAGTTATTTTAATTTTCACTTAATTAACTAACTCTCAAACGAGTTATCCTGGGACCACTTTGGGCCCGGCGCTCGTTTGAAAGCCACTCCCCTATCAACAACACATAACTCAACCCCATGCCAAGGGTAGGCAATGCACTAACATTTATCACAAATAACCAAACACCTCAACAGGCATCACATCACTACGGATGTCCAAAACTGAAACCAAAACGTGCACTACCCAAGGCTAACACAAGGTTGACTACATAAAGAAACCCACATAACAACTGAAACTCGACTCAACCATGAATCACAAGGTCACACAACCCGTTCAAAGAACCAGGTAACCACTTGAGCTTACTCACACATAATCCAATAAAGCCAAAGCAAAACATAAGAGACACAACATCATCTCAAGCAACACTGCTGGAAGACTTACATGATCAACAAGAAACGACTTAAAGCCAACAATCAAAGAAACTCACGTAAACCACCCATAACAATAAATGAACCCATATCAGGAAGATTCACAAAACATTCACTCTCCTTCCACAACATCGAAGGCGAACAATTAAGTACTGAAAACATTTTGGACCAATAGGTAAACTAATGTTCGGATTTCCTAAATCCATTCAAACACAGATTCCATAACTTGCATTTATCCAGTCAATTTATCCCATTTCTAATCACGACATTGGAATATATAAAGAACAGATCATTTACTCTAAATTTCGTAACCACATTCATAATCAAAACATGTTAATAATGCAGCCATCTGGTTAAAATTTAAATCAACCGTTCTCCTTAAGTTTCAGGATCACATGCTAAAGATAAACCACCTGATAAAAAAAACATTTAAGTTAACTAAAAAGTTCATCCTTTACTCTCAGTTCCGCAACCATAATAATCACAAGGTCGTTTAGAGGTCCTAATTTGACATTTAACATTATTTAAATATACCAAATGAAGTTATATTTTATTTGCAACTAGATTATTTAAATAACTTTAAATATAACTCCCATTGAATAACTATAACAAATAACATATACATAGATTTTCCAATTAAATTATACCTCCAAAAACCTCATGATTAACATAACATACTTTATGAACTTATTAAAAATTCCTTTAATTAATAAAAAAAAATATCAAATAACTTATATTATTCAATTAAACATTTCTAAAAACCTTATGATTCAACAATTAGAATTAAAATATATTTTAGTCTTAAACCATATTTCATTTAATTAAAAAAATGAATATTAAATATATTATATTTTATATAATATATAATATTAAATATTATAGATATTATATAAAAATATAATATAAAATAATATTTATTTAAAATTTAAGTTTTAATAAATAAAACAAAACACTTTGGAATAGCTTCACCCCGGCCGGCCTGGCCTGGCCGCAGCCCCCGCCTCCCTCACGGTGTGGGCATCGTGTGTTTACATCGGCCCCCGCCTCGGGCCGGGCCACTGCAGGTTTATCAAGACACCGACGCCGGCGGGCACGGGCTAAGGCTGGCTGGGTAAGGGGTTTGACCTCCCACCTCACCAAAACAAATATTAAATTAATTTTAATTTCCTACGTTTTTCCCAAACGAATTTACCAAAAATTTTCTGGGTTAAACCTATATTTAAAAATTTTCTCAAATAACAAATATATGGCATATATATTTGTGGGTATTTGTAGAAACCCCTGTTTCCCCCTGACACTGCTTCTGATAGATTTTCAATGTTTTCTGACGTTTTTAGGTTTTTGACCATTTCTAGGGTTTAAGCATTAAATGCAATGGTACGATTTTTGCAATAAATGGAAATAAATTCAATAAAAATAAAATGGCTCTGGAATTGAAAGAATATGGATGCCAGTGTCTTTATTTGTTCTTTTGAAATGATTACAAAAAAATACCCAGAAACATGTAATGATATAAACGATGAATTTTCAATATTTCAAGAACCTGGTATTTGCTGGTATTTGCTGCGACTGGAGTACAGATTCGTACAGCTGACATAAATAATGTTGCTCTCCCTACGAACGTGGCTTACAGCTAACATCCAGATGATAGGCGTCTCCACTGAGGTAAGCATAAAGAAGATCTCCAAGGCGTTTCACCCAAGACCAAGGAACATGTGTTTCTAAAAAGGTACGGCCTGACAGCAGGTACGGCCTGTCAGAAACAGCATTTAATATTGTACGGCCTTCCTTCCAATCTCAAGTTTCAGTCTCCAGAATATCAAGAAATATGCGCCTGAAGGAATAGAGTGTGTTCTGAATGCAGACAACTGAATAACACTGTAGATGAAGATTTCTCTGAGGCTCTAAAGGTGAAGGTACGGCCCAGGTCAGACTGGTACGGCCCTGCAGCAAACAATAAATGCTTTGTACGGCTTCCTTTTTTAAGCTTCCAGAACAATAAGAATAGATGCGCCCAGGCTTTAAGATGCCTTCTGGATGAAGAAATGTACTGAAGCTCTGCAAGTTAATTTCCTCTGATATTCAATGGATTCTCTGAAGCTCAATAGTAATGTACGTGTACAAACAAAGAAGTGCTGTGCACTCTTAAACCAATGTTTAATCCCTCTAAAGCCAAGATATAAACCCTTCCCTCGTTGGATATCTCCCTCAGAACTGGACCTAAATAAACTTCTGACACTCTGCCTTTAACTTCTCCGATGAAGAAGTTCACAATCGCGTAATCTGGGTGATATCTCACACCTCCTCGAATCGATTCGGCGTGGAGATGGCCTGCTCTCCAAATGATGTACAGATGAAACCCTAAAGTCTCAGTGCTCTGGCAAGGACTTGATCAATTCCTGATTCAACAACTGTAATAATGGCTCATTTACCAATGCAAAACCCCTTTATTGCACAAAAGTGCGATTTCCTTAATAATAGGGAAATTTAATATATTTCAACTTTTAATTCTTTTATTTGCAAAAGTCTCAGGCAAATATTAAATTATAAATTTAATATGCGAAATGGCCCCTTTCCTGATGTTGGGCGCACCCCTCAAAGCAGATGACTTAAGTTATAATTTTAAATTATAACTTTATATTATAAACATTAAATAATTAATATTTAATCAATATAATTAAATATTAATATCTTCCTCATAAATCATCCAATTACCGATCCGTCTGATGCTGACGAACTCAGAAGTGATTCCGGATGCTGCCAATCTCAAACCGGGCAGCCAGTGTTGGTCCCACCGCTCCCGTAGAACTCAAATAGTACCGGCAGGTCTCCGGAATGATCTCGAACGAAAGCCAATCAAAACTCCGCCAATCGACGTCGAATAGCAAATAAACGACCTCTTAACCATCACTGGCCACTAATTTGTGGTTCCGCATGATAGCCATCTCAATGACATCGGCAGCCACAAAACGGACATGACACCCTCCTCCCTGTGGTAAATTGTTTGACCCTGCTAAATTTCCTCTGCAAACAAACTCCAATCCTCGGAAGGCCCCAAAAGGAAAACTGTGTAATGTCCCACACATCTTGAACTATCTCCTGCAGCATCATCAAACTCAACTGCGCAAGCTATGCCTGGATCCCAAACCCAGAGTAAAAATCTGTCGTGACGGTCCTCCTCAGGCTGCCACTGCGCTCTACTACCTCCAACTTCACCATGCTGAGAATAGTGAAGTGACCCATTGGGACCCATCCCATACTCAATGCCAAAGCTATCGCCACCGGGATCCCAATACAATACGAATCTACATCCATCCGTCATACAAAGATAAAAATTTCCAGAAGTGACTACAATCCTGAACCTCTCCCTGTCCTCTGCTAAACCCTCATGGATGTAATAACTGTCCAAACCATCATGCCAACTAACACCATAGTCGCCCTGAAACCATGTACCTGTATAAAAAATCTGCGACATAGAAGTATCAAGCCCTGTCGAATACATATCGGCATGATAGATGACTGAGTGCGGCCCCTGCAAGTAATACCCCACAAACTGCTGGGTCAAGTACCTGCATCCGCCAATCCCATCTTGTGAATATGGTAACTCTGCACACAATAAGGAAATACTCCCCTCAACTGAACCGAGGGAATCACCCTGTGCACAAGCATGGTGCATCGAATCATGTACAGGTGGATCAAAGACAAAACTGTAAGCACTCCTCACCGTGTACACCTCATTGAACTCCTCTGTGAGTTTGGTTTGGAATTGCGATGCACTGCAACAATCCCAAACACTACGATCATCACCCAACTCAGAACTAATGTCAAGAGTACTATCGGCGTCCAACTCGAAGAGTGGGTTATCATAGATCACCCCACCATCAAATTCAAACAATGGATTGTTTACAAACTGCACAATCACGCTATCCTGATCGGAATCATCCATCTCTGAATCACTGGAATAATAAACTGAGTTGTACTCCTGACTAGGCTCAACGAGCTGCCGACCATAGTCAACTGTATCAAATGAAAAGATTGATTTGCTTCCGGGAGAGGGAAACAAATCAACACAAGTACCAATCTCCCAACTGGATGAGACTCTGAATATCTGCTGTGAAGATGGACAAGTATCAAGGGTTGTCACACAACTCTCCAGTGTATCAACAACCATGTCACAGGAACTATCAACGATCTGCCCTGCATCACCTATCGCGGGACTAGTCTCATGAGAACCGGGTGCAATGCGTGGCTCACTGCAACTCTCATCGAGTGCACTCATCCTATTTGTATCAACTGATCCTGTGACCGAGATGGAGGTAACCTCATCCTCAACATCTCCTACACTGCTATGAACCATGGGTGTATACTCCTCACCAACCACTGCCATGCAAGACTGCACGATGTCCAAAGGTGGTGAAGACTGTGCTAACCTCAACGCCACGGTAAGCCTCTCAATCTGTAACTGTGACTCCCGAAGAGCCAACTGGGTGCTCTGCAATGAATTCGCAGTCACCTCAAGCTCATGAGTGAGCTCATCGATCCGCTCCTCTTTTCCCCGCCATGCATCATAACAAAGGCAATCCCACTCGAGAAGGAAATCTCTGTCTGCTAGTAGTTTTAGATAGTTTTGTTTCGTCGTTCCAATTGCTTCTCGGAGTGCATGTATCACTGCAAGGGAAAAACCTCTATCACTGTGCTCACCTGTCGAAGGACTCCTACTGTAGGTAGTCAACATCTGACGAGCAACGTCAAAATGCTCAAGGGCGGTAGTAATCATAGTGTCATCCACATGTAGTTGCCCAACCAAATGATGAGGATTCTGAAACTCACGACCCCCATACAAGATTTCCGGTTCACCATATGCACTATGATATGACGCTGATCCGTCATCACTCTCCTCATGATCTGCAGCATCGTGTGTGCTCTCAACCATGCACACCTCAACATCTAAGGTACTGCTGCTCTGTACCTCGAAGGATGGCTCAACTGGTACGGTAGAAGTTGCTGGTCTGACAGTATCCTCACACGCTTCTACTCCAACAGTGACTGCATGCTCATCCAACGCATGATCCTGGGATTCCGTGTCAACATACGAATCCTCTAGCTGGTTTTCAAAGGTCTGATCCGGAAAATCAGACTCGTCATAACATAAATCCTCAATACCAACTGCATCTGTAGTACCCAACTCTGGAATCTCTTCACGTGACGACTCCATAGAGTTACTTTGCACCTCTGAAACAGCGGTTATATCATGCTCACGCAAAGTTTCACCATCGCTGTTATAAAAATCAGAAGTGGCTTTTAGGGCAGAAATTTCTTGAGTCACCTCCTGCAAAGACGATGTAGGTAAGCCATTACCCGAAGTTGTGCTAGTGTGCTTATGGATCAAATAAGCACTTCGATCAAATTCATCACACAAATTTCTGCCTACTTCACAAGAGGCTGAAGAAATCAAATCACTCCCATGAAGAATTGTACAATCATCAGATGTAGATTCTCTATCTTTCCCAGGTGTAAACAACTCACGAGCTGTAGTGAGATATCTCTGTTTTTCGAACTCCGTCTTATGGCAAAGATTCGGGTGCACATCCACATAACTCACGAAAGAAAGTTTCTCTTTAATCTTCTGAGGTAGATTGCTATACTCCCGAAACATGCTAATCACTTCTCCATCTGTGCTCTGCGGTGTCCTGTCAATGTTAATCCTCCCACTAATCTCAGGTGCTTCTAACTGCCACTCGTTGTTCGCTGCCCTGAGTGTGCTGGCGAACAAACCCTCACACCTTTCACCTGGTATATCCTCAACGGGCTCCTGTCTCGTAAAGGTGGGCCTCGTAGGCCTATCCACTGTCCGTGACACTGACCTGGGAGCTCTCCGCGAACCTGTAACACTTCTGTCATCGTCACGAGGTGGTGACGATCTCCTCGGAGTATCTGGGGCCTTCAAGTGTACGCACTGGCCAGAATACCCCATTTGATCAGCCGCTGACCTTACTAAGTTCTCGAAGTGCATGCAAGACTTCCGCATCGCTCGGGGACTTCCGTTATTGTAAGGGAGTTCGCTCTAAGATCAACCGATCTATCAGCCTTCGTAATACCCGCTACCATGATTCCTGGCCGCTGACAAACTCCTCGGTGCTCGCCAACCCAAAGTTCGTCAATAAAATACCGGGTAAAACCCTAACTGCTCGGCCAGAAGACTAAGCAACCCCCGTGGATGGCGTGATTTAGCTCGGGATACCAATCGTGAGAAACCCCCGCTTCCCCATTAATCGCTTCCGAATAGATTCTCAATGTTTTCCGACGCTTTTTAGGTTTTTTGACCTATTTCTAGGGTTTAAGAAATGCAATGGTAACATTTTTGGTAATAAATGGAAGAATTAATAAAATAAAATGGCTCTGGAATTGAAAGAATATGGATGCCAGTGTCTTTATTTGTTCTTTTGAAATGATTACCAAAAATACCCAGAAACATGTAATGATATAAACGATGAATTTTCAATATTTCAAGAACCTGGTATTTACCGTATTTCACGCGACCGAGTACGTATTCAGACATTAAAACATAAATAATGTTGTTTCCCTAAGAACGGCTGTCAACATCCGTGATGATAGCGCCCGCACCGAGGTAAGTATAAGAAGATCTCCATGCTTTCACCCAAGACTGGGCGGTAGAAACATGTGTTTCTCGAAGGTAATGGCCCGACAGCAGGTGCACTACCGTAAAATGTGACACGCTCCAATCTCAAGTTTCTCGTCATCAAGCAGCCATCAAGGAAGGTAGAGTGTTCTTGAATGCATAAATCAATAACACTGTAGATGAAGATTTCTCCGAGGCTCTAAAGGTGAAGGTACGGCCCAGGTCAGACTGGTACGGCCCTGCAGCAAACAATAAATGCTTTGTACGGCTTCCTTTTTTAAGCTTCCAGAACAATAAGAATAGATGCGCCCAGGCTTTAAGATGCCTTCTGGATGAAGAAATGTACTGAAGCTCTGCAAGTTAATTTCCTCTGATATTCAATGGATTCTCTGAAGCTCAATAGTACGGCCAGGTGTACAAACAGCAAGTACAAAGTACGGCCTTCCTTAAACCAATGCTTAATCCCTCTAAAAGGTGCGCCTCAGTATATAAACCCTTCCTGGTTGGATATCTCCCTGTAAACCTGACGAAATAAACTTCTGTGAATACTCTGCAGCTCTATAACTTCTCCTGGATGAAGAAGTCTCACAACTGGCAGTAAATCGGGTGATATCTCACACCCTCTGAACTGATTCGAAGGAGATGGCTCGTTCTCCGACGATTTCGAGATGAAACCCTAAAGTCTCAGTGCTCTGGCAAAACTTGATCAATTCCTGTTTCTCAAAAATGTCATAATACCTCATTTACCAATGCAAAACCCCTTTATTGCACAAAAGTGCGATTTCCTTAATAATAGGGAAATTTAATATATTTCAACTTTTAATTCTTTTATTTGCAAAAGTCTCAGGCAAATATTAAATTATAAATTTAATATGTGAAATGGCCCCTTTCCTGATGTTGGGCGCACCCCTCAAAGCAGATGACTTAAGTTATAATTTTAAATTATAACTTTATATTATAAACATCAAATAATTAATATTTAATCAATATAATTAAATATTAATATCTTCCTCATAAATCATCCGATTACCGATCCGTCTGATGCTGACGAACTCAGAAGTGATTCCGGATGCTGCCAATCTCAAACTGCTAAAAATAGCAGTGGTCCCACTCTGCCTGCCAGGAACTGCTAAAAATAGCAATTCTGCAAAAGGTCTCCGAATGAGCCCGAACGAAAGCCAATCAATCAAAACTGCCAATCAGACGCTGAGCCAAGCGCCGAAACGACCCTCTAACCACTCAGTCAGCCTACGAGGGTCTCATGATAGGCCAATCTCACGATCACTGATGCTCGCCAAAAACGGGGACATGACAGTATTTCAAATATTAAGACATATGGTTGTATGCACAATTATACATACCCAAAATTTGATTCATACTCAAATTATGAAAATAATCTATCTAAATCCATTTCAAAAATAGAATTTTATTTCAAACAACAAGATGGGTTTTCAAGACTAGATCTCACATGGAGTTTTATTTTATTTTCTTTCAATTTCTAAATCCATTTACAATTTTTTTTGTAAATTGAAAGGCTTTTCCATGCATTTTTGTTGAATCTAAAACTATGTTTTAATCATTCAAATGAGCAAGAAGAGGAAGGGAAAAGAAAGGTAGAACCTTATGTTTTCTCCAAAAATTGTAAGCTTCCACCATGGAGATTTCCAAGCACTCCTTCAACTCCACCATCTTAGCCTCCTCCAAGCCTCTCCACCCAAAATCCAACCAAGAAACCATGGAGAGGTTGAAAGAAAACCCTAAAACAAAATATATCCTTTTTCTCCAAAATCCCCAAATTCACATTCAAATTCTAATTCTAATTCAAATTCAAATTCTCATTAAATTCCAATCCAAAATGCAAATTCACTTCCAAATTCAAACTCAATATCAAATTCCAATTTCAATTTCAAACACAAATATCTTTCCAAAATAGTCAACTAATTCTGAAAATATCTTTTCTACCCCAAAGTCTTGCATAAGAAAAATATTTGAATTTTTAATAACTTTAAACCATTTTCCATTTCCAAGTTGAATTCAAAATATTTTAGCACTTTACATTCAACAAAAGAATTAAATCTTTTACACTTTTTAATTCATAGGGATAATTTAATTAATTCACACAATTAATTCAAATTATCAATAAAATAAGTCTAATTCGAAATTAGATTATTTTATTAATTCAATTAAATTGATTAACTAATCACTAATTTTTCAACATCTCCAAAAGACAAAACATTCATTATTTATAATTTCCAAAAGCTATTTAATCACTTTTAGCTTGCAACTAAACACATTTAGTCATTAATTAGACTACGCAAGTCATTAAATAAACTTTAACTTGAAATTAAATAAACACTCAAAGGGAACTGACCAAGATAAAACAACTGACCCCAATGACGACCCAACAACATGCTATGACTAGGGTGATGACCTGGTTCGGAAACCCTAGCTACTATCTCCCAATTAATTTTCGTTGGTCAATGGACACGCTCAGACCTGGAAACCAGGTGGAGTCGATGTCATGTACCTGCCAACCTGCAACAAAGAGCATGTCGAACGTGCATATATACATAATATGATCAGACACACCGTGAAGAGGAAATCTCAGAATCATAGGGCACTCGCAAGCGAGTGATACAACCCCGTCCCCTTCACCAATACAATATCACTAACTGACAAAGCTAACATTATTAACATAATCAAAGCATAAAGCATCATTAATTCACATGTTAACATGATCGAAGCATAACATAGGAAAACATTGCCTGATTAACAGAGCACAAAAAGGAGGGGTGTTACAACCTCACCCACATTGGGATCTTGGTCAACATTCTTGGTGAAGGGTTACTTTCCAAGCTCGTTATCTTTGAAGCTAACACTAATCAATGGTGTTTGTGCTGGTCAAAATTCAAAATAATTAAGGGGGAATATTACAGTTAATCAATATAGTAGAGATTAAAAATCTTAATCACTAAATCAATAGGTTTCAAGAAGTACAATCACCCAACGAAAAAACAATGAAATTCAACAATGTTCTATTCCTCCCTTTTGTTCGATGATCAATTATGATGGTGCAACCCTTCTTTTTCCATATCTCACATTGTTCATTGATTGTGCCTTTATTTCATCCACATTCTGAGTCAAAATGGAGCCCTGGCACATTTCCTCAACTAGAGGTTGGATGCCATGACTAGAGGCTTCACTTGTTTGTTGTTTGAAGTCTTTTCATGCTGATTTGAAGTAGTGGCGACCATTTTGGTGAATTCTTACCTTGCTGGTCTGATTTTCTGTACTTATTGTTTCTGATCAAACTTGTTTAGCTTCATTATAATGTTGATTTGCGCTCAATTTCATATCATTCTTATGGTGTAAATGTTAAGAGGTTTATTACTCTAACTCTTTGTAGCTTTGAAAGCATATTTCTATGTATTTGCAACTGAAAACTATATCTTTGTAAAGTTGGTTTAGTAGTACTAACAGCTAGTTTATTTATTGCTGCAATTTAGTTTTGTTTTTTAGCTCCCACTGGATAAGTGGTTGAAGCATTTTATTTCCAACACTTTAAAATTAATAATTCCCGCTACTGAATAAGACGCAGAATGGATTCATGGTCGGCTTGCCGCCTTATAATAATTGTAATTAGTTGCTTCCGCTAAATAAGTGGTTTAGTTCATGGTCGGTTACCCACCTACTTTGTATTTCCAGCATTTACTTTTTCATTCCATGGTCGGCTAGACGCCTAGCAAGCATTGTAATTCTTTCTAGTTGCTAACGATCCCTGGCATATGCTATCACCTCGCCCACATTGGGATCTTGATGAACATTCTTGGTGAAGGGTTACTTTCCAAGCTCGTTATCTTTGAAGCTAACACTAATCAATGGTGTTTGTGCTGGTCAAAATTCAAAATAATTAAGGGGGAATATTACAGTTAATCAATAAAGTAGAGATTAAAAATCTTAATCACTAAATCAATAGGTTTTAAGAAGTACAATCACCCAAGGAAAAAACAATGAAATTCAACAATGTTCTATTTCTTCGATTTGTTCGATCATCGATCATGATGGTGCAACCCTTCTTTTTCCATATCTCACATTGTTCATTGATTGTGCCTTTATTTCATCCACATTCTGAGTCAAAATGGAGCCCTTTATCTCCTCATCATTAGGAGCTTTGAACTACACCCCACAAATAGTAATGACATCTACCATATTTTGCCAAGAAGGAGACCTAACAGAAATAAAATTAACAAAACAAGTAATAAAAAATTTAGAGTTTCAATTCTACAAACCTCTAAAATAAAAAATTCAAGAGACAAAGAAAACAAATAATATACTTAAAAAAGAATTAATAATTACTTACCTAGCTACATGAAATGGAATGGTATAGTTAAATCAGAAGTCTTCAATTGCACTCCTTGCAGCATCATTTTTATCTTTATTCCAACCTATGCTCCCAAATGATAATTGGAAAACTAGAGTAATATGTGTTATAATTTATGAATCTAATTTAAATTTTAAAATTATAGGCTTAACTAACACTGTGTTGTCACTACTCAAAGATCAAGGAAAAGGAGGAATCAAAGAAGAAATGCCTCCATAAATGGCTTCCATCTCTTCTCTGTGCCTCTTTTTTAGTTCATTTTTTGGTCAAAAATCTCAAATTGGCTTTATACCTCACATACAACTTCAAGAGGCGCTTTTGGGCACACTTCAACATCTTGACACAGTACTTGTGCAACGTAATATTTCAACCAATTAATTCCCAAAGCATTTTTTTCTTGCAATGTACACAAGTTATCTTCCCTTTTTTTGACTAGGGTAGACATTGAAACAATTTATAAATATAAAGTATGCCACAATAAAAAATAAATTCACATTTATAGTTTCTACTTAAAATAAGATAAAAATATTAAGAAAAAATAAAAACAATTAGGGTTTGCAGCTAAAAAAGGAAAAAAATTACAAAAACATCTAAGATTTATTCTAAAAAGCGATTAATCATATCTAGGGCTTGTTCTTTTTCCATGAATATAAAATTTAAAAAAATTAAAAAACAAATGTCAAACACATAAAATTTAAAAAACAAAAAAAAAAAGATTCAAAAATTAAAATACAAAATTACCTCTTTGAACTTGCTTCAAATTGATAGTGGACTGCTCCAAATCAATGACGGGCTCTCCTAAATACTCTGTAGATCTATTAGATGCACCAAGCGCTACTACAAACCTACCCAAAGGAATTCAATCAATGTTTGATACTCAACTTGTGTGCTAGTTTTTTCTTCTATGGCATGTAATTTTGGCTCCAATACTCTCTCTTTTCTCATCTTACTTGCAAATGAAATAAGTGTGCTTTTACACTATTGGAGTTTATTTTAAGTGCTTAGGTTTTAAGCTTTTATTTATTTTCTTCTTCCTTTTTTGCTTTTCCTACTATCAAACAAATCTATCTATCAAGACTCACCAAGTAATTAAGTCACAAGTCCTCGGGAATCATTTTAACCTCTCCTTGACTCAAGACTCACCAAGTCTTGGCAAGTCTTGTAACACTACTTCAAAGCAACCACACCAATGTTTACTCCTATATCTAATGAAACTAATACTTGCTTAAAAGAATAGCTAAGTTACCGATTCGTTTTTGGATTCAAGATCAAACAGAATCCGGGTACCGATTCGCAAAAACAAAGGGTACGGCTTTGGTGGCACAAAAACATATAAAAATCAGAAATATATACATATTTGCAGCAGTAATGAAGTTCAGAATACACCACCATATTAATAGTCTAATAACATAGCAAAAATACATCACTACTTTCATAGTCAAATATTAAAATATTAGTGATACTCGAATGTCATGATATAAAATTATAAATTAAAGTTCAAACATAAAAATGTCAAGTGTTTTTGGGAAGATGATGCCAGAATGAAAGAATGTGTGGCAGCCACTATTGGAGAAGTGGAAGATGACCTTGTAGGTGGCTTGCACAATCCTTTCTTGGCTAAAGGATGGGATTATTATTTTGCTTTCCCGATTGCACTATTTGCTTCTTACTCTTTGATATAAGAGGGAAATTACTCCTTAGGCAATCCATGTTTGTTTGGCCCTAGACAAATTCTAATTCCTTGCCTGGTCATTGCACACAAGTAAGTTTTCACCAGACTATACAAGCTCTTCTACTCGTTATGGCATTGACTACAAGTCCAAAGATACCTCCAGCAAGGTGCTCAAATTGAAGACACCTGCAGCATTAGATCTTGTGTACTGAAGGGCTTAAACAGAGTTAGGGACTCTTCACGTATAACAGAGTGTAATGGCAGAATGGTAAGATTTTCTATACAAAGAGGGAGGTGTTCAGTATAGATGAGAATATGCTGTGAACTAAAGTGTTTTCATGTAGTATATGATGCTTTTGTAATCAGAAGTTCTTATGATGTCATTGGATGTATTAGGGTGTTCTTGTGTTGACAGAGTTGACTGTGGATATGCATTTGAATAGACATTGAATTGCAGAAGGATAGTGATTTGTATAGAAACAGAGAGACCCTCTGTGTATTTCCTTTTCATCCAAATCTGAGATGTAATCATTCATGTCAGTGAGACAAATGTCATGTCAGTGAAACACAAATTGTACCTAGTGAATGGAGCAGATAACATTTAATTTTTCATGAATTGTTTGAGATGTTCGAATTATAAACTACACGGATACCTGTACCTACATTGAAAAAAATATATGTAAGGACAATCAGAAAAAAAACTAACCCAAGCTACGCAAATATATGGGTTTTTTGGGTGTTTTGACGTTTGGATTCGCATCAGATTCACGTTGGATTCTTCTGGGCGTATCCTGGACGAATCCACAGTGGCGTTGCGAATCCAAGGCGAATCCACAGTCCAATTTTTGTACCCTGTCCGAATCTGAATCGTACCGAATCCGAATTTCGTATCCGGTACGAATCGTATCGTATCCAGAGGCTGGGAGTGGCAAATCGGTAACTTAGAAGAATATGAATAACAATGCATAACAGATAGAGTAACATAAGTGTATATTTATTCATATGAAGTTCTTATATAAAAGTAGACTAGAGATGATTAGTTAAGGATCAAACCAGTTTTTCCCTGATTATGAGAAAAATATTTAGATAACCTGATAGTTGACAAGCAAAATACAACCATCGATAACTACTAATAACTACCTCCTAACTACCCACAAGCTGACAATTAAATAATACACAGTTGCATACAAACAATGTAGCATAACATTAATGTGTCATTTTACACTAACTACACTAGCACTTCTAGGACTGTGTATATACAAGTTTACTTAAACAATATGTTTTATAGTCTTTTATTGATTGGAGCACTAAATATTCAACTCGATAAGTTCATGGAGTGGAATATCCACCCTAACTACAGATCGGAGAATCTACTCTTTACTACGTTATGCCCAATGGCAGCCAGGTTTTAATGGCTGCCTACTTTTTTCTAGCTCTTGTCCATTAAAATAAAATTGTCCTTTTCTTCCTAATTGCTATTTGAGTAGAAAAAAAGGAAAACAAATCCTACATAATATGGTCAAATCACATGGAAGATATGCCTTGCAATGTTTTAGTATTGGATAAGCACGAATTGGCTTAAGAATTAACCATCAGCTTGCCATTATGGAATGTCTGTTTAGAGAAATGCAATCCATGAATGCAAAGAATTACATTCTCTATATGTTTGTTCATTATGATTGCACCATTCAACCCCAGAATTACCTAATTTATGGTGATGATCAAAATTTCATACCAGAAAAACAAAAAAAAAACCTTAATCTTTATCCCAAAGTACGGAGACAGCTGTATCAAATTATGAAGAGGGAAATCCACCCTCTTTAGCAAGAAGAGGGAGTTAATGCACACTGGATAAACTATTTGAATTTCAATAATACTTTTCTTGGAAGTTCTTTTCATAACGTTTACTGCAAAGAACAAAAAAGTCTGTTTTCACAATTTACAAGCAAGCTTTCTTCTCATTGTTAGCCTCACAGTTTTCCATCTATAGCTTGACTTTCTCTTTATAAGTTTATTCTGTATTTGTATAATCTATCAGTTGCTTTAGCGACACAAAGAAAGAATACTAGAGTCCAATGGCAGTCAGCTTTTTATACTTGTTTTTAGCTCTTATCCATTAAAATATAATTCTACTTTTTACCTGACTGCCAAGAAAATCAATAGCAACAAAAGGAAAATAAATCGTATATTCTTGGATTGAATCATCTGGAAAACATACCTTGCAATGCTTTAGTATTGGATCAGTATGGACTGGCTTAATTTTAACCTTCAGCATGCCATCGTGTGTTTTCTCCAAGCTCTGAACAGAATAGTTAACATATGTCAATTTATAACTCCAGGCGTTGATTAGGCAGAAACAACCAACCCAAAAAAAACTAGAAATCATTTTTTAAAAGAGTGAAAAAAGGAAATGCATTTAGCCAAAACAACATAGTATGTCAAAGGTAATAACAAGGTAATATCTATGGCTAAAATCTACAAGGAACATGAATACTAAATAAATATTTCACATTAGTTTTATTTTTAAAAATATAAAGCAGTGAAATCACATCAAGAAATGGACCACATTTGACTCTAGCATCTAGCTTTGTACATTTAAGTATTGTTTAAAGTGATTAAAATTTAAATCACATTAGCATTGAACATTTCAGAAAAGAAAAAAAGGTAACATGTAACACCGCATTTTAAAACCTGTTTTTTGTTATTATGTTTATGGCTACAGTAAAGTGATTTAGCTAATAGTAATGGAAAGTTTAAATTGACGTCAAACAGACAAAAGTGATCTTACTGAGTGTGGTTCATTGTACAAATGTAAAAACAATAAATTTCATACCAAGTTAGCCAATAATAAAATTCACAAGTTATCTCCTTGGTGCTTGTTGATGTGTGTTTTGTGACCCACACAGCACGTTTTTAGAATAAGGTGTCCAAAGACGCTCTATTCTCTCTTGAAAAACTGCCTTATACGCTAAGATTGCAAAGAAGATCATATGGCAATTCCAATGTTTAGGGTGGTCAAATCTTGACAATGGAATCAGCTCAATGGACATTGTAAATTGCTGGTTATCACAAGGGCACTTACACTTGACAAATTACTCTAAGGTCAATGCTATTTTTTTTGGGATTTTCTGCTTTGACGATCATTAAAAAAGGAAATGGGTAGGGTTAAACGAGTTCTACACTACTTCTACGAAATCAAGAGACAATAAAGACTAAGTGAAACTAATAACAAGACTTTGTTTCACTACGCAAAAAAAAGGGTAACACGTCAACTACGCAAAGCAAGTGCAATCTTCAAAGGTTTGTGCTTAAGATTTTATTTTGAACAATACCATCAATTGAACGATATCATTCCAAATACACATTAAGGCATCCACATCATGAGTTCAGATTAGCTTTTCGCATTGAATGAAAATCATTCATCCAAAGAAAGCATGAACAAATAGTTTCACCAAATCTTTATGATCAATTTATCATTCATTCAACTACTTCTATTCAATCTATGTGGAAAGAGAATATGCAACCATGCAACCACTTGATAACAAAGGAATTCAAAGCAAATCATGCAATTTGAGCTTTATTATCATATGTAATGTCCCCTTCTCAAACCTGATTGTTCTTGTGACCGTTGGCCTTTTTTCTGGAAACCCGAAGGCTAGTCGGAAGATAAATTAGGGTTTCCTATTTTTGAGGAGGTCGTTGTTCAAAGATGGTGGATTCAATGGCGGATTCCTTCTGGGTTTTCAGAGGGCTTCGCAGTGGTATGTTCATCTCAGCATTCAAGCACTTTTTGGAATTTACTATTTTTAGTAAATTCTATTTTTGGCAGTAATCAGGATGGTATCAGGCAGTTGACTTTCCCCTTCAGTTGGTTCAAGTGGCGTATTCAGTTTCGGGCTTCAAAATGCAGTTCTGGGAAGTCGAGCTCATTTCACTTAAAAATAACATTATAATTAAAATGTTATTTTATCACCTTGGCCTAGTCGAATGACTTAATGTCGTTTTAAAAGGTGGACTCAAAGGGTGGCGCCTTCATTAAGGTTATAATTAATATTTGGTGAGTTTTCCAAAGTCAAAGGAAATTAATGTGGGCGCATTTATCAAGGTGATGTTTTAATTAAAATATGATTATTGAGCTAAAGGTGAAAAGGACGCCTTATTGAAGGAAAAGTTAGGGTTTGGGCTTGAGTTGGACTTTAGGGTTTCGTGAAGTCAAACGGAACTTATAAAAAGGAGTCTTGTGCATCATTTCTTCATCTTTGGACAAATATACTGTTATGCTGCCGGATCGGCTCTGGAATCGCTTCGAGGAATGAAGGCCTCCTAGCTCGAGCATCGCTTCGTGTTTGAAAGACAACATCTAGTGGTGATTTAAGATAGATTTGTGAGTTCAGTTGATTTTGTGCATTGCAAACATCATTGTAATTCTTTAGTTTCTGTTTTCTGCCATTTAGAGGTATTTTCAAAGTTGCATTTAAGACAGCAGATTTCATGTTTTATTCATAACTCGAAAAAGACACAAAAAATGTTCTGGGTATCATTCCCTTGTCATTGTTAGAGATAGGCGTCCATATTCTCCAAATTGCAGATTTTATGAAGCTTCCATTTATTTTCTAGAGCAGATCGCCCTCTTCCCTAGGCCGTACTTTTCTGTCTTGCATTGGGATCTGTGCAAGTTCAATTTAGGTTTTTAAGATCTGGTTTCTGTGTTTAATTCTAGTCGCCATTGTTGCTAGAATATATTGCATCCAATTTCACGTTATTCGGAGGAGTTTTGTGAGAGTTATGTGCCATTGAGTGTTTTCTAAAGCTGCTGGTTATTCATTCAAAATACAGATTTTGTAACAAAATCAGATTTGGGAGTTGATCTTTGAAAGTTGTATTGTTGGCACTTCCTTCAAGATAAGCAGTTCTTTGTGATGTAACGCTATGCTCTCAATGTTCTAAGATATTGGCAGGCGAATGATTCTATTCTTGTAAACTGACAGTAGTACTGGCAGTCTCTTTCATTGTTGCTCAATTCTGATTTGTAACGCTTTTTCATTAATGTTGTTGTATTAAATTTATCTCCGCCCTATGGTAGCTACTTCCCATTCTGGGTGAGCAAGCACATTCTGGGTGTCGAGTAGTTTTCAAGCTTTCACCATTTTAATTCAAGCTTTACTTTCTGTAATCACTCCGTCATATGGTCGCCCCTCACTCCGCCTTGGATTGGGTAGCACATACTTGACGTTGAGTTCTTTTCTGTATTTAGAATAGAAGATCCTCTGACCAATGCTCGCCATCATCGGCGCCATTCTGGTTAGAGTTGCTTTCTTGCACGTTTGGGTTTATCCATCTAACCTTAACGGGTGCACTGTTGGTAATTGGTAATCTGTTACTTGAAAAACAAAAAAAATTGGCTCGGTTTATTTCATCATAAGTAGCCATTAGCAACAATTTCATAGAACTCTCTCCCAATTATTCTAATCTCTAATCTCTCTTATTCTAGCTCTCTAATCTCCTCAATGATCTTCTAATATCAAATGATCTAATCCTTTCTAATGAAAATGAGAGAGTGGGAGGGGAGGGTTTATATAGAGTTTTTGATATACAATGAATGGCCAAGATTACATCAGAATCAATAGCAGAGATTAAAAGATAAAACCCTAATTAGGGTTTCCCATAATACTATTAGTGAACTGCCAGTGAAGTGTCGTGATAAGCTAGTCCTTTGAGTGTGCATCCCTATCCTATTGGGAAGCATTGTATCGAATGAATCTGCAGACTATGGTGCTAACCTCCTCGATTGTGACAAGTGGCAACATGCTAACCTTGTATTCTAACTGTTCCAAATCGTTTGCACACTCCGCAAAGGCGGTATCCCATTCTGGTTCTTGCTTTTGAAAGGCATGCCATACAGACAAGAAATTAGCTGCCTTAGTCAAGTTTTGTTTGAGGATAGGTCCAGTGGTGACAAGGTGAAATATTCCGAGCCAAATTTTTTTCAAATTTCCAATTACAGTAAGCAGAGCAATACACAGTCGTTAGGGTTAGCTCTAAACCAAATGATGTTGAAGCAACTCTAACCAGAATGTACACCAGGATCCTGATGTGGGAAAGGTGTGAGCATTGGTCAGAGGATCTGAATGCTGAAACAGAGCTGGAAGGAACTCTAACCAAGAATGGCGCCAGATGATGGCGAGCATATGCTCAGAGGATCTTAATGGAAATGCTGAAACAAGAACTCTAACCAAGAAATGTGTTGGAGAACGACAAGCATGTGGTCAGAGAATCCCTACCATCTAATATGCTGAAAGAAAACTCAACACCAAGTATGTGCTACCCAATTCCAGTATGGAAATGAGGCGACCATATGGCGGAGACATAAAGAATTACAATGCAACTTCGGAATGTAAAGTAATCATTACAAACATGATACGCAAGATTAGAGAACTGTTGACAGTACTACTGTCCAGCTTACAAAATGAAGAGAAACCGCCTTACTTATATACCAAACTGAAGATGTTGTTTTAGGCAATTACTGACAGCCTTACAATCTGCAAGAATGATGTTAAAGAGAAATGAAGAAGCTGCAGATAGTTTGTTTTTTTTTTTTTCAGAAACAAGCTGCAAGTTGTCAGGACCTCTCCAAATGAACTTAATATCTTCTATCACTTAAATCCCACACAAAACTTGACTGTAATAAATCTGATGTGACAGTCCAGTAATCAGAAATACAAAACCAGCATGCCTGTAACCCACGAAATTGCTCGTATATCACTCTAAACTAACCCAAATGACTTCAAGTTTGATGCAATAGACCTTCAAAATGATGACGCCTAGTTTAGTAATAAGAAATGGCAACTAAAAGTGGTTATTAATTACTGGCACTAATCCCAAGGCACTCCAGAAAGTACGGCCTTCAAGGAATGACGAATTTGCTTTATAAAATCATAAACTTCATATTAAAATCTGCAAATATTCATGAAGGATCGCCTCCAACAGGGAAACACAATGAGACAATACCCAGAACAAGAATGTTTATGATTTGAGACTTGTGAACAGAAACATACGTTCAGCAGTCATGACCAGCAACTCTAGAATTGATAGAAAATGATATAACTCAACTACAAAGGATAGGAAACCAACTATAACTGAAAAGACAAATCAATAACACTCAAACCTCTCAACTAGTTGCTGTCTTTCAAGCAAGAAGAAGAGCCAAGCTAGGAGGCTTACATTCCTCGAAGCAATCCCCAAAGCCAATCCAGCAGCATAACATTCCTGTAGACAAAAGATGATCAAAATGAGAACCACTGGCTTCCTTTTATAAGTTTGAGAGGATCTTCCCGGAAGCTTCTAGAACCCTAATCTTCTTTAGAACCAAACCCTAATCCTCCAATAGGTGGCGTCCCACTTTCCCAAGCAATTCTTTACTTTTTATTATAAACTTTATCTCTTCCTTGAAGTTGGCATCCAACTTATGCTTGGATTAAATCTTTTTATAAGAAATATAATTAATTCCTTCAATGAAGCGCCCACCCATAAAGAACATCTTTAAAAACAGCTTAAAGAGATGTAGCTAGGCCAAACTGGGGGTCAATGTTAAAATATAACCTTACATAGCATTATTTAAATAAAATGAACTTATCTTCTCGAAAAATGCACCCCTAGGCCAAGTTTGGTCAAATCACTGAACTGACTGAAGATGGAAAGCTAACTGTGCCGAGATGACAGGACCACTGCTAGAAATAGAATTTACTAAAAATAGTAAATTCCTGAAAGTGCCCGGAATGCCAAGAAAACACACCACTGCGAAGCTCTCTGAAAACCCAGAAAGAATCTACCATTCAATCATCAATTCACGAGCAATAGCAACCTCCAAAACACGAAACCCTAGTTTCACCTTCCGAGTAGCCTACGGATCTCTGGAATAGGCCAACGATCATCTGAGAAGATCATGCTCGAGAAGGGGACATTACACAAGGAACTTCTCTTGGATTTTATTCTTCAAATTTTCCTGCTACAAGTGATTCTCTCTGACAACATCCCTCTCGAATGCATCAGCAGCTATCTGTAGGACCTTGTTTTGAATTTCCTTTGCTTGCTCTTCAATTCGAATAGAATCTGCCTTCACTTTCTCCAAGAAATCATTCCTCATGATTAGTGCTAGGTACCAGCCATTAAAGTTGTATGCTGCACCTACTGCAATAACTTTCCCTTCAATCAATTCTTGTTTCGAAACTCCTTTCAATACCCTAAGGCATGGAATGATTCTGTCTTGAATAACCTGGGCATTTTCCCATGTTTCTGCCAAGCTCGAAATTCTTGAAAGTACGAAAGATGATTGATCATATGCCAGCATTAAGCTTTCTGCAAACACTGCTGCTTCATCACTTCTATCATCTATCCATTCCTTGCTTTCTCTGGCTGAAGTGATTTCTTCCTCAAAAGTCTCCCGTGAAGTAATCATTAGTGGAAGTCCTGCTGAGTTGGCCTAACCAAGAGGTTTAGTCAGGTGCTAAATGTATTTCTTCAAATGCTCCACTTCCTTCTCGCAATCCTTTCTTTTTGCTACTTCTCTTTCCAGCCTTACCTTGATCGTAGCAACTGAATTACCTAGATCCTCCACCTCTTGCCTCTTTGTTGTTGGGCCCAAATTGACAGTGGTAATTGCATAATCTTGAGGAGTAATTTCCTCCCTTGTCTTGTTAACTGTTGGCACAGCAATATGTACTGTACGTTGGCCCACCTCATCTCTTTGAATGGTGGAAAGTATCTTGGTTGGTTTCTTCACAGGGGTTGTGTCTAGTCTAGCCAAGAAATCGGCCATGTCATCTTCTTCTGGCATGTCTACTTGTTCAATTGTTTTTAAACTTTCCTTCAGCCAATCCGGAATGGTAGGCTGCTCTACAACTTTCTTCTTCTTCTTGAATTTCCTGTACACAAGGAGCACTTCCTCGGCACTGACTGACACCAGAACAGGCTCTCAAACTCTCTCGGACTTCCTTTTCCTTGAACTAACGTTTTCAACTGGCTCACTTCCTTAGGATGCTCCAGCGTTTGAGGAATAAGACTCTACATTTCCCATCAAATCATATGTCAGCTCTACATTATTCCTCCGCAAATCTCGAACTTGTTGATCTACCCACCACTGAGAGTATTGGACAACAGGCGTCATGAAGGTGTCCAAATCTGCAAGCTCTAGCTCAGACCATCTTATAGGAAGCAAGGGTCTACTTTCATCAAAACCTAGCTAAGTAAAGTCACCATCATCTTCAATTTGATCCGGTATCCTGAAGAGCTCGGTTGTCCTTATCAAGCTAACTAGTAGTCGAGACCACATTTTCTTTCTGACTTAGAACTCATCAGCAGCGTTTGCCCAATAATTTTCTAGCTCGATTTCTTGCTTATATTTCTTTCCCTCTACAGATCCTATATGGTGATGAGGATCGAAATTATCCCGAGACCGATATGAATTGAAGGGATACCTTTCTATTTCCAGTCTGGCACTTTTTGTTGCTTGTGTTGATGGGCAAAATTCTTCCATATTGCCAATGAAAAGTGGGAATGTGACTGCCACCTTACCCTTTGCTCTTTGGAAGTTTTGATATGTTTCCAGTTCTCTAAGAACCTCTAGCAATACCATTTTGTTAGTGGGAAAAATTGGAAGTCTGAAAGGACGTCCAGTAAAACCCTGGATCCGGATGTATGTGAATCTAGGAAACTGGATATACCAAGATCCATATATGCTAATGAGGCTTTTGGATTCATGAGATTCTGATGTGCTCCTCCTTGCAGTATTCTTGTTATATACATGAGAAATGCATCATGAGCTCTTCTAAAATGTGTCTTTTCTGACAGCTGCAATTGAGGGTAGCAGTTATATACTTTGAGTTCATTTTCTTCGTTACCTACCGAACCTCGGCATATCAATCCAACATATCTATAAGCTCTTGCCAACATGTAAACAATATATGAGCTCATGTGGAAGGATTTGTTGCTCTCCAAATTGACTAGTTGTTCGTGGATGTTATTGCTAATCATTCTTGCCCAATTGAACATTCTAACTCCAGAAACAATTTCATCTATGAAGAAATACATCCACGTTTGAAATAATGCACCTTGGGGGCTGCCCATTATTCAATTCAATGGCAAAATTATATCACCATAATCCTCCTTAAAGTCGGTCCGACGCAAAGTCTTTGGCATCTTCTTAATTGGCCTTGGTTTCAACAACCATGACTTGTTAAAATTAGTTGTGTATTGCTCACTTCTTTCTTCAAAAGTTCTCCTTGTGTCTTCCTTCGTTTTACATGGAGTCTTGTGGTGGCTAGGAATGCCAAATGCTTCCTGAATGGCGTGCTCTCCCAGGTGTGCTAAGACTCTTCCATCAAGAGCAACAATTTTCCTTTCCTCTACATTATAATGTCTTGCGCATTCCACCATCAATTCAAGGCACTCAACAACCGGAGTAAATCCAGCTGCCTGGACAATTCCATTTCGTACCATCCGGCAAGCTATGGCTATAGGCATGAGTCCATTTAGTCCCATCATTCTTTTTCTGAATTCTTCAAAATCTACATGTCCCATGTCAATATCTTTGATATTTTTCCATTTTGAATTGACTTTGGATTCCAACTACGCTCCTTTACTCGCAAACTTCATTTGCTTCTTATTTGAACATTCGCCTTGTGTAGTCATCCACCTGCAGGAAAGAAAACATATTAATTTAAATAATTTAATTCGGATTTCCTCTCTCCTAAAAATATTAATTTTCAGCTTGTCAAAATCAAATTTCACAAAAAGTAAGCTGAAAAATAAAAGGACTGAATAAATTTTGCAAGAGTGCATAAAATCAGAAGTAATAATGAGTTCCATTAATCTCCATTTTGAATTCTTGAAAATTTTACTCTTTTGATGGCAATTCAGCTGCAAAGAATTCTAACTTTACTTTCAAAAATCAAGCTAGTCGTTCAAAAATTTCACTCTTCAATTCCAAATTCTCTCCTGAAAATGACTTATCTTCTGAAAACTACTTTTCTTCCAATTTGCTTCTCAAGAAAAATTAAATTTGCTGAAAGATATGGTGAAAAAGACTTGTTGAATTTCCTTTTAAGCTACATCTTCTTCAAAAGAGACATCTCTATTGATTTCAATATGCTTTTGACCTAGAATATAAATCCTGTATGCTTTTGATGATTCACTATAACCAACAAAGATGCCTTTCTTCCCTGAAGGTTCTAACTTAGACCTTTTCTCTTTTGGAACATGAATGTAGACTAGACATCCAAAAATTCTGACATGACTGATATCTGGTTTAGAACCTGAGAAAGCTTCTTCTGGTGTCATATTGACTAAGATTTGATGAGGACTACAATTCTAAATATATACAGCTGTCCTACAAGCTTCTGCCTATAAAAATGATTGAGGACTTTGATCATGGATCATAGCCTTTGTTGCCTCAACAATAGTTTTGTTCTTTCTTTCAGCTACACCATTTTGCTGAGGATTATAAGGGACACAGAACTCCCTCTTAATCCCAGCTTCAACACAAAAATTTTGAAATATACCAGACATATTCACCCCCATTATCAGATCTTAAAACCTTTATCTTCTTGTTAGACAAATTTTCAACAAGAGCTTTAAATTCTTTAAATCTGGACAGCACCTCGTCAAATTCTTTAGATTTAAGAAAATAAATCCATGTATTACGAGAGAAGTCATCAATGAAAGTAACATAATAACAAAAACCGCTAAGAGAAGCAATGGTCATAGGACCACACAAATCACAATGAATCAACTCTAGGATATCCTTTGCTCTACTTTCACAACCGTGAAAAGTACTTTTAATGTTCTTACCTAGAGCACACCCTTTGCAGACACCCTCATGATCTTGGTTCAGCTTTGGAAGACCAACTACCACCTTCTCCATAGATGACAAGGTTCTGAAATTTAGGTGACCAAATCTTTTATGCCACAGCTTGCTTGAACTTAGAGAAACATGAGCTAATGCTAGGATCGGAAGAGCTGAAAGTTTGTAAAGACTGTCATGACGAACACCAATCTCACGAGCTATCTGAATGCTGGTGTTCTTCTTCCATGCAGGAATTGTGCCTTCAGCAAAAGCAACATGATAACCCTTGTCTTCCAATGCTGAAATAGAAATCAGATTCCTCTTAATACCAAGAACGAAAAGAACATTACTCAGATGAAGAGGAATTCCGGAAACTAACTGAAAAGATGTAGAACCAACACCCTTCACAGAATAGCAAGCATCATCACCAATAATAACTTGAAGATGAGAATCTTTTTCTTTCAAATTAGAGAGGTGCTTGCGATAACCAGTAATGTGATGAGAGGCTCCACTATCAATAAGCCATGCATCACAATCAGTAGGAACATTGCTAGAAAGAGCAGAAATAAATAAGAACCCCTCTGAATTTTCACTTGACTCTCTTTGAGGAGAAGAGTTTTCAACATTTGAAGCAGCCACTTGGTGCTTGGGTCAAGAAAAACAATCTCTAGCAAAGTGACCGAATTTGTCACATCTGAAACACTAAATCCTAGAAAGATTCTTCTTCTTTTCCTTGAAATCAGGGCAGAATCAAAATTCTTACCTCTAAACCTTTTGAAGTTACCTTTCTTTCCTTTGGAAGAATAAGCAGCAAGTACATGATCATCTTCATGAAGAGTTTTACGAACATTGCCTCTTGCCTCTAGTCTCCATTCTTCCTGAATGCAGCCAGCTCTCAATCTATCAAACTTAGGAAGTTCATCTGTAGTGTACCGACACTCCGTTGATTTGTTCCACTGTGATTTTAGGTCTGATTTTTCTGTTTTGGTTTTGTATTCCATCCTTGTGTTTGAGTTTACTTGCTAAGAATGCTAAATAAGAACTAAAGAGCATGAACATAAAGTAACTTCAAAGAAACTAATCAACTGAGATACATCAAGTAATGACTCGTTTTAGAAGCCCAATACGATTTCTTCATTATATAATAGAGTGCATACAACATATAGATTGCACGAGACTTAAAGCCAAATATATTCCTCACAAATAAACCCTAAACTTACCAAATAACACGGAATAGCTTTGCCACATCTCTGCCCAAAGCAAATGTCAAATAACATGAAATACAGTCTCTCCAATCAAATTTCTCCTGGAGGACTTGAAGTCTTCTTAGGTAGCCTTTAATGCAAGCTGTTCTTCTCAAGAAGGCCTATTTTTCTTTATAGTTGATTTTCAGTAAAACCTCATGAATGGCAATGGTTAGAAAGTGCAATCAAAGCCCCAAAACTTCTAAAATGCGGCAATAACCTTTAGTAGCTAAATGGAGTCTGGCAGCAATCCTTACAAAGATTTGTTCTAATCACTTGCAAAATGCTATGACCCAAATGAAGCATACAAATTTGATCTTAACCCTCTTGTGGGTGCAGTACTTCACGTCTCCATCAAGAAAGCTCTTGAGCCCGAAGCAACCAAAGTTCCCCACCAAGTTTACAATTCACTCACTCTTCAAATCGAAACCCCAGTTTCCTTCCACAATCTCCAACCCTTTCTCAAAGTCTTCAAGCAATAACTCAAATAAACATGAATTTGAATCCTTTCTTTGTATTCTCCTGGCATTCTTCATTGAAAACACTATTCATTTTAAAAAAAACACTATTCACTTAAGTTATGTCTTTTTTTCACTTTAGCCATGAATAGTAACTGAAAAATAGAAAGTGACCCCTTTAAATAATAGACACATGGTCCCTAAGCCTGAGGAAGTGAAATAAATGGTGAAGATCATCATTTTAAGCTCCAATAACACACCAAACGCACAAATTCACCATGTCACCATACTCCAGATATCAATACTGCAAATTCACAACCAAGTGCCCGTTCAAGTGACCCTCTATCCAGAACCATTAGCCTACGAGTGTTGATGTTATAGGCTGTCATGTCCCCTTCTAGTTGACATCTCTCAGAGCACAGGATTAGCCTATTATGCGACCCTCGTAGGCTGATAGGATGGATAGAGGGTCTTGATGGAGCTTGGCTCAGCTTCAGTTGTCAGTATTTGATCAGTTGGCTTTCGTTCGGGCTCATTCGGACACTTTTAGCCTGAGTTGCTATTTTTAGCAGTATCTGGCACTCAACAAGGGACCCCTGCTATTTTTAGCAGTATGGATTGATCACGTGCAGAATCACTTCCTTAGTCGTCAGCTTCAGACGGTTCGTGCATCGGGTAAATATTGAGAGAGATATTAATATTTAATTGATTTAATTAAATATTAATTATTGGAGCTTATAATATAAAGTTATAATATTTCAAATATTATAACTTAAGTGATTTTGGCTGAAGGGGTCGCCCAACATGGGAAGGGGCCATTTGAGATTATATTTTATAATTAAAATTTCATCGAAGACTATGGAATTAATAAAAAGAAAAGTTCGAATTATTTTAATGATCCCTATCTTTAAGGAATTCGCACTTTTCAAGAGTATAAGGCATTTTCATTGGAATTCGAGCCATTATGTTATTTGTGAATTGAAAATTGATCAAGTCTTGACCAGAGCACGGAAGCCAAGGGTTTCAGTCTCAGAGCATTGGGGAACGAGCCATCTCCAGTGAAAGCAATTCAGAGGTTGTGAAATATCTTCCGATTTATTGCCAGGTAGAGGGATTTCTTCATTCAGAAGAAATTACAGAGCTTCACAGTTGATTCAAACTTCAGGGTTTTGGTTAGCAATTCATTCAGAGGAGTTTTCTACAGTAGGGCGCTTATATCACTCAGATCTGGAGATTCCTAGAAGAGCCGTACTTTCTTATTTATAGCTGTTGCTACAGCCGTACCATTTGCAGCAGGGCCGTACCTTTGAAGAAAGCCATACTTCTTTTTATTGAGTAAATCGCCATATAGTTTGCAAGTCTGACTTCACATCTTGAGGCGCCTCACTCTGGCATCATTAGCAGACATCTGCAGGAGGAGAAAGTGCATAATCCTTTCAGCCGTACATTTTCTTGAAGAACATTTGCTGTTGCAAAAACCAGGTTCTTTCATAAAATATCATTGCCTTTTGATTGCATGTAATTGGATCTTTATTATAATCATCTCAGAAGATTAATAAATAGTCTGGCATCCTTATTCTCAATAGATTCCATAGTTTTCAGAGTTGAAAGATTTTATTTGAATTTATTATCTATTTCTTGTAAAATCGCATTATTGCATTTATACTCAAAACCCACAAAAAAACAAAAATACACAAAACTCTCAAAACAGCCGATATGTGTAAACGGGAAACAAGTGGAAGTGCTCTACATAGGCTAATCCACCAGTATTTGATGCTCATGAAAAATACACATGGCCCACCACCTGAATTCTCGAACAAGATTCCCAAGAGGTGGTGAGCGAAGACCCACCCATGCTAACATAACCAATCTTTATTCATTAAGCATTCCAATTGTACTTGAGTCATCCCAAACTCCAAATCTCGCCACAAAGGAAGGAAACAACCGATTCTCCTCTAGACATTTTAACATGCAAAAGTTGACGTCTCAAGGCTAGAGCTCTACTAGTGTTGTTGAATTCATACAGGTCCTTCAGAGTCTGAAACATATCTTTGGCTGAATCCAACTTTGAAATAATGGGTACCAGATGATCTTTAACAGAATCAATTAGAATTTTCCTAGCCAAGATTTTGTTCTTTTTCCATTGAGCTTTCTCAACATTTTCAGAAGGTTCTGCTACTTTAGAGTTCACATAATCAAGAAGATCATTCTCTTCAAGCACAATT